>JAPMUY010002112.1:60000-205906 GCA_026901105.3 Galaxias olidus | reverse complement strand
AGATGGAACAGCTGTCCCCACGCAAACGCAACATAATCCGTGCACTCGCACATGCGGGTAAACTCTGAGCAACCAACCCGGGCTATGGTAGGATGAGAGAACCCTGATCCGTTGTTCGTGTGTGTGGCGTTGCCATGCAAACCCATCCCCCTGTTCCTCTGTCTTGGCTCACTGACACCACGATGCATGGGGGAAGCGTAGATTTATATGTCAGCCAGAGACTGTTGAAAAGACAAAAAATGCACACAAGTCTCATTACCCCTGTAGCAATGTTGTAGCAATGTTGTTACACACACACACACACACACACACACACACACACACACACACACACACACACACAGACACCCACCCACAGTGGCACCATTATAATGGCTCAGTGTCACCTCATAACGGATGTTTCCTTGCAGTCCCATTTATTCCCATCTCCAGCCAGCCTATGCCTGTCCAAACAATTGCACATAACAAAGGGGGGAGAACAACAGTGGAGAGACAAACACATCAATCTGGCACCAGTTCCTTACACACACACACCCTCACACACACACACACACACGTCAACGTGGGAATACCGCACGCCCACACGTCAACATGCCACAGGTATAAAGACCAAAGCACATTGTCGAGACAGCGGAGCCACGCAGCACATGCCACTTGCAGGTCTAACGTTACCCCGGCAGCAGCAAAACACAGGCCTGTGGAGCGAGAGCCACGCAACGTCACAAACAACAATGCCGAGACGCCGCGCGAGTCAAACAGGAGGCGGCAAAGTGAGGCGAGGCCTCGCCGGGACTCCACCCATCGGGCCCAGTGGGCCCCTGCCTCGTCGGGACTCCACCCATCGGGCCCAGTGGGCCCCTGCCTCGTCGGGACTCCACCCATCGGGCCCAGTGGGCCTCTGCCTCGTCGGGACTCCACCCATCGGGCCCAGTGGGCCTCTGCTGGGCAGCCGGAGATGGAGAGGATGCTTTAGAGTCAGAGGAGCCCCTGAATCAGGACGGCTTCTTAAGCGGGCACACACACTGAGAGGGGAATGGGCGGTGGCACGGTCTGATCTCGGGGGGTGGGGGACGGGACACGACAACACGACACTTGGCTGCTGTCCATCGCTGTCTGTGCGCACACCTGTGTTGGTGTGTATGCGTGTGTGTGTGCATGTGTGCATGTGTGCGTGTGTGCCTGTGCGTGTGCGTGTGCGTGTGCATGCGTGTGTGTGTGTGTGAGGTTAGAGACGGCGAGGATTGAAAAGAGAAACAACCTGGCAGTTAAAAGCCGTTGGCGGGGAGGGCTTGCTTCCATCCTAACCGTAAAGACAAGGTTGTTGTGCCGAGGAGCTGCAAAGTCATTAAGCCTGTGCTGGAGCGGGAGGCAGTCATTGATGAAAGTCTCTCGTTAGCCCCTTATATGTTTGCGTAGCCTAATTGACAAGGGCTTTGTTTTCCCACAGACAGAAAGGAGAGGCTTAATTAAAAATTGTGACAGCCCTGATGCAGAGAACAAAACCTTGGGTTTCACAAAGGTGTACTTTCTGTAGATTTTTTTTGTCCTCCCTCCTTTTACAAGATCTTATGCGGGAGAGAAGGCTCGGTGATGTTGTAACAATGCAATATGTCTCAATATTTCTTTCAAGTCAGGCAGGAGTGCTGAGGTAATGGTACAATGGTAGCCATGTACCTGGGTTGCTGCTATTTAGGGCCATCTGAAAACCAAACTACTGTTTCAGTTCCAAACACACGTGAACAAATAAGAACTAGTCTGAGGAAGAGGATGAACACGGCACATCGTGATTGACAAACACACACCAGAAACAACAGGACGTGTCATAAAGAATGAAATAAAAATGTGGGTAGCCTGCTGCAACGTTTTATTGGGTGATAATGCCCTATCGAGAGTGTGAAGACAATGGGATTTGTACCTGATACTGAACAGTGAACAGCCGGAGCCAGAAGTGAACTGGTTGAATATGAGCCGACCCCCCCAACACACACACACACAGACACACACACACATACACACACACACACACACACACACACGCACATCGGGGAAGCTACTAATTAGAAGATCCTGAGCTGTCAGCACAATCACACACCGCAGGAATAGGATCTCGTGTCTGCGTCTCCATGTGTGTGCACGTGTGTTTGGTGCAAGTGCGAGCGTGTAGGCTGCATGTGAGAAGACGGGGGTCATGCGGCTATGATCTCATCCATCCCCACCCCCCATCCCCCACCCCCCTACTATGACCAAGTCCCCATTAATAAGAGTTCACTTGCACATCCTCCCATCACAGGCTGTTGTTGGGGAGAGGGGACAGGAAATGGCTGCGAAACCGAGGAGTCGTGAGTGGCAGGAGAGAGCGGGGGAGAGAGTGAAAGTGAAGCGGGGACGGGTATTGAAAAGGCAGAGTGGGGGGGGGGGGGGGGGGAGGAGGACACGGCAGGGAAAATGACAAGGAGGAGGCTGCAGAAAGTCAAGCCATCTCAGGCACAGGCAGGAACGGGGCCCGGGGAGAGAGAGAGAGATGGATGGAGAGGGTATTAGCGGCCCCTCATCCCTCAGCCCCAGATACAGATGTAGGGAGGGGATGGACACAGCAGGGACACTGAGGGTAGAGGGGGGAGAGAGCTGCCTGTCACTCAGAGGTGGACTGAGCGTGGACAGGCGACAGTAGTTCTCCCTGTAATGTTCAGGGGGGACCGACTGAGCATGATAATATGTCAACACTGCAATGAAACAAAACAAAAAAATTATTCTAATATATTTGTAATATTTGAAATAGCTTAAAACTCTAGTTTTAAAACATCTATTGAAATGTATGGTTCTATGTAGGTCTTTTTTTCATTTAGTTGTACAACATTAGCTTAAAACTGTTGTTTAAAAACATCTGTTGAAATGCATGGTTCTTTATCCGTTTTTGACTAAATCCATTTTGAGTGCTTGTAAATGTCAAGCCAAGAATGTATCAGTGAAATGTAGCATTGATAAGCCAATTGATTGTACGAGCTCTGATGTATTGAACAGTAGGTAACCGATATGGATCGACCCTTTCTTGAACGATACCCTGTCTGGCAGAACAGTACATCGATCTACAATATTATTATAATTATTTATTTATACAGAACCAGCCGACCGAGATTAGGTCCCTCCTCCAGCAGAGCCCTGTGCAGGTAATGACAAAAACTTAATAATACAATTATTTTTTAAACGATCCCCCCACCCCCAAACAATGTTACACAATGGAGCACGATACTTAAAACTTAAGAAAAACACACACACTCACAGGAATATAAACCTCTCGTTTTAAAACACTCCTACTCTTCCTTTATGGTTGCTCGCCGGTTCGGCCAGAGTTATGAGCGGCACTTTGCGTTTGCGTCTCCCACAGCGGGCGGCTTAACAGAGTCCTCCATGGGGGGAGGTAGTGGCCCT
The DNA here is from genome assembly GCA_026901105.3 of Galaxias olidus. Lineage (NCBI taxonomy): Eukaryota > Metazoa > Chordata > Actinopteri > Galaxiiformes > Galaxiidae > Galaxias > Galaxias olidus. Next base: position 202,477 of record JAPMUY010002112.1, on the reverse strand, counting down.
GCACCGGGCCTGATTTAGAGCCCCTCAGAGTGGACGTGGGAAATGCAGTGTCAGATCATTACGCTTTTACACCTTCCATTGATTTGTTTAGCGGGGAACAGGGCCCTCGTTGTGTTTGGCATGGAGATTAAACAAACAGAGGACTGACGGCCAATCCATGAGGCTTCTAACTTGAAGCGCTGTGTTTTCCCCCTTGCTCGGCTCGATGGGGGGGGGGGGGGGGGGGGGATGCCCACACACAGCGGGACCGGGGGAACACCAAGCTGGCAGACCGGCAGAGTGACGGCGAAATTTGGGTCGACCACGCTCTTTTTTTTTTTTTTTTCTGTCCAAAGTCCAACCAAAGCCTCTTTCGAGATCCATTATCCTCCCCAAGCCCCCGTTCTAGGCCACCAATCCACTTGTCCCGTGACCCCTCGGGATGAAGGGCGTGTCCGATCGCCTTGTGCTCCGATAATATCGGAGCGCCGTGGAAAATGGATTGTGGCGCGCCGGCGCCCGGGAAATGGAATGCGCGGTGGGGCGCACGTGTAAAAGGTCTGTCCTCACCGCGGACGGTGGCGGTCATCGAAGCGCGACGTGATCACAGAGAAGACGGAAAGATGTCGCCGCAAACCGGCAACGCTTTGAAATCGGCAGGTGGAAAGCCCGCTCGGCACGTTTGTCGACTGACAGAGCAGACTGGATTAAGACTGGAGAGGGGCCCCCACCAGCCAGACACGTTTGCTGCTCTTCCTGATCAATCGGAGCCGACATCCGGTGGGTAGGCAGGGGGGGGGGATTTCGTCCTCCACGGCCTTGAAGGGTTGGTCAGAATGGAGACGGTGTTTTCAGCAAAAAGTCTGCGCACGTTCAGGAGGAGCCATGGATTAGCCCTGGCTGGTCTTCCAGCCCCGCAGGATGCCGTACTTCATGATAAAAAACCGAGCGGTGATGCTGGCACACGTAGCCTGCGGTTGGTCAATCACCCAAAGCCATGCCATCTTGCCACACAGATCTTTGCCTGGCTAACGTCACGAGAGAGGGTGTGAGTGGGGTTGGGGAGGCTACGAGCAGGCCGTGCACAATTGCGGTGGATTTGGATTTTGGTGAGCATCAAAGTGCTGGTGGTTACGGCTGAACCCCACAGCCCAATCCATTAGGATCCAGGAACCGCGCTGGCAGTGTGTTCGATTAAATTCAACCTAAATATCCCCACAGATCACTTCCCCTCCATGCCCACGGGGTTTGCCTTCCATCCTTCAAAGCTGAGGTTAGTGTAAGAATTGGCCTTAAAATGTAACGGATGTTTTTCACGATGAATTATTCCTAAAAAAAGCTACCGAGCGTAGCGGAGCGTCAATTGAAGAAAAAAAAAACATGCGATGGAACCAAATAAATACCCCTGAACAAGGTGCCAAAGTGTTTTCCTGTTTCCCCGTCGTGCCTCAGTCCGGTTTGAAGTTCACATATTATTTTTCGCTGCGAGTGGATTTCTGGAATCCACATTAGAAGCGCACTGGAGGTAAACGCGAGCAATGCCACCCCCCCCCCCCCCACCCCCCCCCCCTCCGGTTTGCAAGTCAAAAGCCTGTGAACATCTGTGCCTGCAGAATGAGATAGGAAGGACGGAGAGAAAGAAAGAGAGAGAGAGAGAGAGAGAGAGAGAGAAAGAGAAAGAGAATCTAACCTACTGGTTCGGACTTTGGAGTAATGCAAGCCTGTCCTTTTAAATAAGGCATTAGGTGGAAATTTAGGAGAATCTCTCTCTCTCTCAGCCTCCCCCCCTCCGCCCTCTTTCCCCTCTCCTTCCGCCCCTACCCCAATGCCTTTCTCCCTCTCCCGGTATCCTGGCATTAAAAGCAATTGGTGAGGAAGAATGTGCTGGGCGGTAAACAAGCGGGCGAGCGGGCAGCCGGCCCCCTGGCTGGGGAGCACTCCATTAGGGATGGGAGTGCATTCGCCTCTCTCCACAGTGAATGCACAAATATAATAAAGGCAGGCACAGCGGTGCAGGATCCCAGAGCAGATTGAAGATGTATGTGGGCAGGGAGAGAGAGGGAGAGGGAGAGGGAGAGGGAGAGAGAGAGAGAGAGAGAGAGAGAGAGAGAGAGCCATGCAGACCTCCCTCCTCATCAAATTACCCTCAACCTGTACACTCTCGCCGGCCACTCTGTCTAAGTATTTGGCTATCCCCCCCCCCCCAAATCCCCACCCGGCCCCTTCAAACACAAACACACAGGTAGGAGAGACAGCGGAGAGAGCGTAGAGCTGGCTCACATGCAACACTCGACGCTCCCTCTAAGTGTCCCGTGCTGCAGTGTATCCCCTCAGCCATCGGATACCTTTTTATGTGTCAACCAATATCAGCAACAGCGGAGAGTAGGAGTCAGGGAAACACGGTGGAGGACCAGAGGATAGGGAAATCACCGGAGCATTCCCACATTCGAGCCCCCCAGTGATAGGAAGCAGGGAGCGCCGGCAGTGAATATACTGTCAAAGATCTGGGAGATGATATCCCCATGCATGGAGGAGGCGATACCCGGAATAGGAAACAGTTTCCTTTTTCTGATGGGGCCACACCGAATGTATAGTGCCTTGCAAAAGTATTCACCCCCCTTGGCTTGTTACTTATTTTGGTACATTACAACCTGTAATTTAAATGTTTTTTTAATCTGAATTTAATGTGATGGATCTGCACAAAATAGTCTAAGTTGGTGAAGGGAAATGAGAAAAAAATATATATTAAAAATAATTTTTTAAAATAAAAATCTGGAAATTGGCATGTGCGTATGTATTCACCCCGGGGATGAAGCCCCTCAAAGTTCTGGTGCAACCAATTACCTTCAGAAGTAACATAATTCGTGAAATGAAGTCCACAAGTGTGTAATCCCTGCCACATGATCTGTCAGTATAAACACACCCACACAGAGGCTGCAACACCACCAAGCAAGCGGCACCACCAAGCAAGCGGCACCATGAAGACCAAGGAGCTCTCCAAACAAGTCAGGGACAAAGTTGTTGAGAAGTACTAGTCAGGGTTGGGTTATAAAAACAATATCCAAATCTTTGATGATCCCACCGCGAGCACCATCAAATCCATCATCTTCAAATGGAAAGAACAGGAGAGAGAGAGAAACCTGCCAAGAGAGGGCCGCACACCAAAACTCACAGACCGGGCAAGGTGGGCATTAATCAGAGAGGGGGGGGGGGGGGGCTAACCCTAAAGGAGCTGCAGAGTTCAACAGCAGAGACTGGTGTATCTGCGCATGGGACCACAATAGGCCGTACACTCCATAGAGCTGGGCTTTATGGAAGAGTGGCCAGAAAAAGGCCATTACTTAGTGTTAAATGGCACGTTTTGAGTTTGCCAAAAGGCATGTGGGCGACTCCCCAAATGTATGGAGGAAGGTGGTCTGGTCAGATGAGACTAAATTTGAACGTTTCGGCCACCAAGGAAAACGCTATGTATGGCATACTTTCTCCTGGCGTCTGCCTCACTTGTTCTCCCGGTGAGGAAGCCTGCGGTTACCCGGTGGGAGACTGCCCTACTTCCTCTGCTGTGACTTATTCAAAGTGTGTGTGTGTGTGTGTGTGTGTGTGTGTGTTTGTGTGCGCGTATGTCTGTGTGTTTGCCGTGCCCTCGGGATGGAACGGGTGTTGAAAAAGCCGTGGCAGAGCACAGATTGGTTTTGTGTGGATAGATTAAAATGGTACTTCGTTGTCCACGCGTTCCCGCACGCATCCTTCTGTGTACCTGGATTCTAACAAACACACACACACACACACACACACACACACACACACGCCGTGTTGTTATTGATATGACGAGGAGTAGGTTAGGCCCAGATGAGAGTGGTGGGCCAGAGGAGTGGACAGGGAGGTGACCGAGCACGGCCGTAAATCACTGGCAACGAGCTCGACCACAGGATTAGCACATACATGTAGCTGGGGCAGACGGGGAGTGTCAGGGGAAGACTAAACACACACACTCACTCACAGGCCGGGGGGGGTGTAAATGATCAGTTGCGGTGTTCACTATGTCTCGGGCGGTCTCCGTGGCTGCTGGTGGCTGTGTGCCTGCCTGGGTGGGCTCTCCTCTCTGGCAGCGTCCCCTCTCACCCAACAGAGCGCCGAGCTCCAAGAGAACAGAACGCAGAGGAGTCCGCCGCTCCACTCTACAAGGCCGAAGGGCTAAGGAAAGGGGACGAGGGGGCACGCGTACTGTCTCAAAGAAACCCACGCACAGCCGCTGGTTTGACATCATACACGTTTGCCGCCTACGCCTGCCTTCACTTTCACGCAGACTTTGGGAAGTATGTTTAACGTGATTAGATCCATTAGTCGTTTCTGCCACTTTTCACCTTGAAAGGTTGACTCCGCGGTTATGGAAGCGGATATTTATTCATTACTTTACCACCTGATTACTCCGTTTGTGCCAGTAAATGGGTGAAATTGCCTCCCATTTTAAACTCTGCGCTGAATAATTCCATGGTTATCATAGCATACCTCGAACACTTATCTTAGGAACAGAAAAAACTACGGATTGCGTCCAGTGCACACAAGCAGACACACGCACGCACGCACACACACACACACACACACACACACACACACACACACACACACACACACACACACACACACACACACACACACACACCCCTAAGAAAAGCTATCCTGTAACTCCGTCATCATGGTTTATGCGTTTGACCTCGTCCGGTGGAGAAGAGATGGCTTCCCCCACTAATGTCTTTCAGGATCGAGTCTGGCCTTCTGATAGTAAATAAGCACTTCAAATCTGGGTGACATTTTGGCTGGACTGATCTGGAGCTTTGTCTCGCCGTCAGCCCGCTGTTTATACCTGTGATTACACACTGACCTTTACCTCCACACACAGACAAATAACACCAGGAGGAGCCGAGCAAATGTCACACACAATAACGGCCAGCGGAAGACTCAATGTCAACTGCCCACACCGGTTAGGATTAATTGTACAGTCAAATGCGGAGAATCAATGCTGACATTTCTTGTTTTCAGGCTAGGACACACACTTAATTGAATAAACGACTAACTCGTTTTGAAAAGAGTACATCGGCGTTAGCCTCGTTGACACCTCGTGACCTCTGGCCTGGCCACCATCTCTGTTAACCGGAGGGTGACCTTTGAACCGCCCCCGCCCCTACCCTCAACTCTGCTCACGGGCCAGGTTTATTACCATGTTGGCCTCCTCCTCTCCCCTCTTTCTCTCCCTCATTGATTTCTGCAACTGCAGGCCCAAATTAGAGCGTGATTCTCCGGCTGTTGAATAATCATGTCTGCCTGCCTGTGAGCTCATTAACAATTTGTAAAACAAATAAAGTAAACCACCCAGATCCGGGCCCCTAATTGCTACGGGAACTGGGGCTTCGGCGAGACAGCCGCGCTCTCCCGAATGAAGAACGACAGATCAACCGCCGAGCCATCATTTCCACTTCATTTCTGAGCGTACGTTTGGGTTTGTTTTTCTAAAACCCAGAGTGAAAATCAATGCGCAGACCACTTTGATCCGCTCTGACGTACAAATGTCTCTTCCCCTTTGTGTTTCTTAACCACGGGAACTCTGTGTTGGCCTGCTGATTGAGCCGAGGCAAGTCATTGTAGAACAGTGCACTGTGACACTGAAATTGATCATGTTCATTGCTGTACGTCGGATAATCACAGTAATAAACTTCCTGCTATCTGTGTGTGTGTGTGTGTGTGCGTGTGTGTGTGTGTGTGGGCGCGTGTGTGTGTGTGTGTGTGTGTGTGTGTGTGTGTGTGTGTGTGTGTGTGTTTGTGTGCTACCTCGTCTCACTATATTGATAGTACGGCTCATTGCGGCGGGGCGCAGGTAAAGCGTCCGCCTGCTTTATCTGGGGGGAACAGATGAGGTGGGACGGCAGTGTGCTGACGTGACTGCTGGGCTGGCCAGACGAGGACGGCAGGGATTTGTACCACTGCCTTCCCCTCACGAGCCCATCACCCCTGGGGCTTTCATCTGCAGAGATCCAAGCTCGCTGGAGCCGTCATACCATGACACCCGTTTATCTGTTGCTGGTGCGCGCGTCCGCGAGGGCGACGTGCGCGGGACTGTGCGCACGAGTCAGCGTGTGCGCGCGTGCGTGCGTGCGTGCGTGCGTGCGTGCGTGCGTGCGTGTGTGAGCGGACCGACACGCCATAGACATCGACACGTCGCCAGAGTAAATTGGATGGAAGACGTCGGGCCGACAACGAGTCACTTGCCAGAGGCTTCCCGCTGGAGCGAGCAGGTCAGAGCGGGGAGAAGGGCTTCCTCGCCGGCGCCCGGGAGCGCCACAGAGCCATCGCAGCCCCCCCCCCACTCTCTCTATCCTGGGGGAAATATCAGTGTCACAGCCCAGCAGCAGGGCCACAGAGCACGGGGACACAGGGACGTGGTCCCGGCTAAGTGGGACCGGTCACGCGAGGGTTAAGACCGGGCCCCCCCGCCGATGTGGAGCTCTGATCGGCAGCAAGTCACTCGGAAGGAGAGGAGCAGAGGGCTGCCAGACACGGGGACAAGCACAAAGAGACAGGGGACGAGGGAGGAAGAGGAACAAACAGAATTAAGTGGGAGGAGGAGGAGGAGGGAAACAAATGGTCGTCTTCATCTACAGAGCGAGCGCGTTTTCTATTTACACCAGGCCAACCGGAGTGTGTTTTTCGACGCGACGATGGCAGACTCCAGCCCGTGGCGGAGCGATAATCTTTATTCACGGAGCGTCCACGGGTAACGCTATCCTGTCTGCTCCGCTCCCGGGATTACCGGCGAGGCCCGTCCCTCGTAGGTGTCACAGTTGGCAGCCCGCCTTCCACTCCCTTTGTTTCCAAATTAATCACAGATCACCCCGAGACAAAAACAAGAGACGAGCGTGAAGCGCGCGCACACACACGCACACACACACACACACACAGACACACACACACACACAAAGACACCTCCTCCAAGTGAACCGAGGACATGTGAAATGTAATCCGAAGTGACGCGGAAGTAAGAACCAAAAAAAAAAGATGGAACCTATTTTCGCGGACGTCTAAATTGAGTCTGTTGACTCAGCGTGCGCGCACACACTCACACACACACACACACACACACACACACACACACACACACACACGTGCGCACATTGCCATGCACACAATGTTCTTCTCTTGCTCTCTCTCAAAAGGCGCGCACATACATGCACACACGCTTCACTTTGTCAGGGTGTTTCATAAGTAATTGGTCGTTGACTCACATAGGTGTACCTCCCCTCCGCTTGTTGACACAAGGTGAGGGATCCACCTGGACTGCTTGTTAGTGTCATTCAGCTCAGTCCTCTCTCTCTCTCTCTCTCTCTGTACTCCCTTCACTAGTCTCTCTCACAGACTCAGTGGCTGACAGAGAGAGGGGTATTTTGGGCCAGATTGTGCATTGTTGTTACAATATGTTGACGTATCTGTGTCAATCACCAGTCTTGTCAGGACCACAAGCCCATTAGTCTAGACTTCAACCTAGCCGACAGTTGGCATATTTATCAGCGAGTGTGTGTTGATAGAACCTGTGGTCCTTTGTGAGCTGCATACGCTCTGAAACATTATACGACTTACTCAAAGGAACACAGTGAGTGGGGAATGGCTTTGACAAAAGGATGTGTGTGTGTGTGTGTGTGTGTGTGTGTGTGTGTGTGTGTGTGCACGCTTGCCGTGTTAACAGTGTCTGAGCCAGGAATGACAAACGCACTCGATCCCATTTGCCATGCACGCGGCCGATCCAAAGCGTCAACAAAAAGTTGAATGGCTTTGCAGTGTTGCGGGGATTAAAATGTTCCTCTCGCTGGCACGCCGAGGCTGCAGACCGCAGTGAGCTTTGTAATAAACGGAGAATGATAAGCGTCCTACAGCCCAGCAGTGCATTAAGACGGGGGCTCCTTCCTCTGCTTAGACAGATAAGTAACTCGCACAATTTATGGTTGGACAACATCCATTTTTGTTTTTCCGCGGGAGTCGGCTGTCTTCCATGAGCTACGTCTGTACTTACGAGCAGCAGACTCCCGCATCCCGGCGCTCAGAAATACTGAGTGGTCTCAGATTTTTTTTTTTTATGCATTAGGAATCTGAAACAATTCAAAAACACACATATACTATCTCTCTCTCTCTCTCTCTCTCTCTCTCTCTCTCTCTCTCTCTCTCTCTCTCACCCACACGAGACACTTTCAAGGCCGTCAAAATGTATTGGCTGCTCAGCTGAATCTGCACTATATTGTTTCCCTCGGCCTTGCAAAGTCATTTAATTTCTCATTTCTCCTCTTCAAGAAGCTTTTGGTGGTGTCTTCACCGTTAGACTGGGGGAGAGGGGGTGGGGGGGGGGGCATACCTCTGCAAGAAAGAATAAAAGAATAAACCAGAATCTGTCGTTGGCTGACATATTGCAGATGCCATTTCTACGATGAGTGACAATGCAACAGAAGTTGGTATAGGAGATCCCATGCAGAATGGGAACAGAAGTCATCGTAGCGGCGATGGATGTGGTTCCACCACCTAAACACATGCACTAACACATGCATCGGCACGTTCACGTGGTGAAACTCCGTGGTAAAACTCCCGTTTGTCCCATGTTTTCGTTGCTCAACGATATCTTGAAGCGGTCTGACCTATCCATACCTGGGGTCGCCACAATTCTGGGGTGCAGAATGGATGAAAATAATAGAAAAGATATCGAGCAATCCTTGAGTGGTGGGTAGCTTGTCCTGTTATAGTTATCTTCTGGTAGTCTTATTTCTATACTTTTGAGAGTCAAATGTGGAACAAAGGCAATAACAAGGATGACTGCTATTGCCATGTGTGGGCATTTGGTATGATGATCAGCATGAACGCACAAATCCCCGTCCCTCAATTGAATGGCTGCCCGAAAGCTTTGATGGCTCTGCCAACTCTACACACACACACACACACACACACACACACACACACACACACACACACACACACACACACACACACACACACACACACACACACACACACACATTCATTAAATGAGCCACTGGACAATTACTAGGTCTTGTCCTGGTTGACTGCTTTAATATTTGATCAAGGTTGTTATGAAAACAAAATGTCAACAAAGCACACACACACACACACACACACACACACACGCAAACACACACACACACACACACACACTCAAAGACATGCTCTTTACGCATTTGTTTGAGAGCACAATTACATGCAAACCTTTTTTACTTTGTATTAATGGAAAGGTGAACTAAAATGTATGTTGGCTTTTTTTTTATTTGTGCCTGTGTATCTCCCCCTTAATCTGCATGTGCATGGTGTTTGTTTCCGTGCTCACCCTATAAGTCAGGGAGTTAGGTCTATGTTCTCAGAGAAGTAAAAATGTTCTCCCCTTTTCACGTCTCTGCCTGTCTCTGCTGCACTCACCTCCGGCAGCAATGCAACCCCTGAAAAGAAGTCCCCCAAAATAGACAGAGAGAATGTGGCCTTACACCTACGCAAAGAAACAGCTATGCATGAAGTGCTACTGCTTGTTGTGTACAGAGAGCAGAACAGATGCATTGCAGTGAAGCTGGATCTGCTCCTTAGATCTCTGCAGATCTATGGGGACGTACCCCAAGCCCAGGCTAAGTAAGACTGACTCTGATTGACAAAGAAAAACTCCAGAACAAATGGCTCATAGAACACATTCCTTAACTGAAAGCTGGTTTGTGTGTGTGTGTGTGTGTGTGTGTGTGTGTGTGAGAGAGAGAGAGAGAAAGCGAGAGAGAGAGAAAGAGGATAACGCCAGAAAGTGTGTGTCAACAAGTCATAGATGTTCTCGTGTTATTTATTTAAAAAACATGACATTATGTGGCCTTGAAATAGCTGTGCTCTACCATCCCACGCTGTTTGACATTAGGCATTTCATATTTCAATAGTCATGGGGTATGTATTTCCAGCCACGTTGAGCTCTTTCCCAAACAACCGTCAATACTGCATCAATATTGTTCGCTCAGCAACTGAATGTTTATCTGAACGCAGGACTATAATAAAGAATGCTGAGGCCAGTACATTAACTCAAATGACGCTCATGTGCACAGAAAAAACCCTGTGCAAGGTCCAGGGGCAAGCATGTAAGCAAATCATCATGGTCATGTAATTACGATAGGGGGAACCCGTGTATTTAGCGACTATATGGTGTCACTCAAACGCAGCCCTAGGTATTTTGTTATGTTTTTGTTCTTGCTCACACACAAAAGACACACAGACCGGCTCCAGTTGAATTGGAAGGAGTATGGAGCATGCTTTTTGATGGTGGGAGGAAACCCACACAAACACGGGGAGAACATGCAAACTCCACACAAAGGCCCTTGGGTCAGGTGGGGTTTGAACCAAGGATCTTCTTGCTGTGAGAAAACAGTGCTAACCACTGAGCCATCGTGCTGCCCGTTATCCGGGTGGCTGGGATCCTCAATGATTCACCTGGCCTTGGTGCTGCACACCCTGGTGTAGATCTCCTGGAGGCCGGAGAAAGCACCGCCGGCGATACATTCTGCAGAGCACACCACTCTATTCAGGGCCTTGCGTACGACCACTCTGTGCCGTTCCCAAACCAGCCGATGATATTCCCCGTCAAGACGCTCCCGATTGTGCAGGAGTAGAAATTCCTTCGTAGCTGTGAGGATACTCTGAATTCCCTCAGCTAAGGAGACGAGCAGTAGAACAATGTCAGGATGCCTGCGACCTCAACAGGGTCACCACACAACTACCCCATGTCTTGATAGGTTATCTTGGGACACTTCAAAAGTGGCTCGCACAAAGTGAACTCGTATTCCTTCCCCGGGTCACGACGAGACAATGTGTGAGTTTCAGGAAAACACATTTCACGTCCCCAAGCTCTGGGGTTCTAAGGTGGTATCTCAGATACAACACGTACAACAGGAGCTATATGAAAAAAACAACACCGGAGTAAATAATGTTGTCAAAAATGTGTGTAATTTTTTTTTTTTATGAAGGCAGCACCCGTCTAAGTGAGCGTGGCAGAGTTGGTCGATCAAAACTCATCTGAAATCAATTATCATGTTTACAATCTGGTTGCTTATGAAACAATGCGTATCCTTGTAAAAGAAATATAAGTAAAATCAGGTTGCCAACATTGGTAAATGCCATATTGTAGTCGGAGGTATATTTTTATCTTAGCAGAACTATGTGTAAAAAAAAAAGTTCTGCCCTGGATTAAAATATCATATCTAATGAGCACAGTCAGTGCTACATTTAACTTTAACATAGTCGAATCATTTTTAAATACCTTAAATAAATCATCATTATAATCCCATTTGGCTCCGACTCATCTAATTAATTAAGTCAATAGCTCAAGTCCAAGTCAAATGTTGAGCTATCAGTTAGGCCTGCCATTTATTAAAAAAGAGAACAGGTGTCAAGTGTAGTTCAAATTCAATCAACATCCTGAAGGGAGAACTGAAATATCTACGTATAATACATAGCTTTAATGGCCAGATAAATGTTTGAGAACTTGAAAACGAAACTGCATATCAAGTGGAAACATTGCGCATATTTAAAACGAACTCAACGGTACTTCTGGGTCAGACTGTATGTTAGAACTTGGAGCTAAAGACCTCTTAAAAAGGCTTATGTTAATCCATAACAGTCATACACTGCAGGTCAATCCGTAACAGCTATATGCTAAAGGTCCTATAGTAATAATAATACTAATAATAAAAATGTATTGCATTAGACATTTGGCTTTTCTAGACACCCAAAGCGCTTTACACTGTCGGGGTGGACTCACAGTTTGGTAGCCAATGTGTAGCACCCACCTGGGCGATGCCACAGCAGCCATTTAGTGCCAGACCTGCTCACCACACATTAGGTTATGACCTACTGAGAGCCACAAGGGGTAGGACAGGGGAGTAACTAGCCAACTAGGAGCTGAAGGGATGATTAGGTGGCCAGCAGTGAGATATCGCCCGGTTAGGCACGTTAGCCAGGACAACGTCTTTACTTCAGTGACCACGGAGGGACAGGACACCCGTTTAACGTCCCATCTGACACACTCTGTACGGGACGGTGTCCCTGTCACCGTTCTGGGGCATTGGCCTGGCACAGACCAGAGGATAGAGTGACCCCCGCTGGTCAACCAACACCACTTCCAGCAGCAACTGGTCTCCAGTCCAAGCGCTAACCAGTAACCATCCTGCGTAGCTTCAGAGGCAAGCCGGAGGTGGAATGCAGGGTGCTATTGCTGCTGACTTTAACAGTCATCCACTGAAGGTCCATTCACAACAGTCATACACTGAAGGTCCGCCCATAACAGTCATACACTGAAGGTCCGTCCATAACAGTCATACACTGTAGGTCCGTCCATAACAGTCATCCACTGAAGGTCCATCCATAACAGTCATACACTGTAGGTCCGTCCATAACAGTCATACACTGTAGGTCCGTCCAGAACAGTCATCCACTGAAGGTCCATCCATAACAGTCATCCACTGAAGGTCCATCCATAACAGTCATACACTGTAGGTCCATCCATAACAGTCATCCACTGAAGGTCCATCCATAACAGTCATACACTGTAGGTCCATCCATAAGTCATACATTCTAGGTCCGTGTTCAGTCTATGGTCAGGCACTGCGTCCCAGCTCGGCCGTTTCATTCTCGATCCTCGGCTCCTGTGGTTCCGCCCATTTTCTATATGTGATCAGGCAGCCACGCAAGCAGCCCATGCTCTTTCTCCACTTCTATCAAAATGCACAATCCGCACGTAGCTTTTTAGGACAAGTGACTGCTAAGTGACCATCATCTATTATTAATGTTTATTTATACAGGGTCAACTGATTCAGACTAGGTCTCCTTTGCAGCAGCGCCCTGTTGATAAGGCACCAAAAATGTATTAAATAAAAATTGTTAAAAAGTGAACAAATAAAATAAATAATGTGATACGATCCAATACACGGTTTACAGTCTGTCCAACAAACCCCCACAGTCCGTCCTCCCCAGAGGGCTCAGCCCACTATGCATCTTGTCTGTTATTGATGGAGGAGTCCCCCGTAGGTTATGGGCTTCCCCAGAGCAGTGGTGGCCAGCGACGGGCCTGTAGAAGCTGAGGAGCAGGTCGTCTTTCCAGGCTACTTATCCTAGCTTTGGTGCGGGCCATGCCGACTTTTTGGCAGCGAGGCTTTGGGCAGGGGCCAGTCCCTTCCCGGACGAGTGCCCCTCACCAGCAGCACTCCAAACAACGCACTTAGCATCTAACAAGGCCGGTGAGTCCAGTTCAGGAGAATAACGTTAGCCAGCTTGCTAGCAAGCTAACCTCAATTAAAAGTAACAACACAGCATAACATCATGATAGGAGACTTATTCAAAACAGAGCGCCATAGCAACCGCGGAAAAATAAATACATAAATACATGGATGGATGGATCAATAAATACATGTAAAAATGGGTATTATGTAATACTTACAGTATGTTGTGTATTATGTGTTTCCTTGAGAGTGTGTGTGTGTGTGTGTGTGTGTGTGTGTCTGTGCGCGTGTGGAGGAGAGAGTGTGATATCAGTTCTGTAGGCATGGAATACGCTGCTGAATGACTGCTGTATAAAGCGGCTCCTGGCCTTTGCACCCTCTTTGTCACTGAAGTTGAAATGTCAGACTCACATTAAATTACAAGGCCCCGCGTGTTGAAAGGTTATGACAGCTAGAGATACAGTCAAACTGCCTCCACAGTTCAAACTCACATGCCACACCATAATCCGATATTCAATCTAAGGCCGCACAAAAACACACCAGGACCTGCGGACATATAAGCAAGAAAAGAATATGCCGCACACAAAACAAAAAAAATACTAAAAGTGAAATACTTCTTGAATCCATTCGTACATATTTCAAATCTTAGTTCAGATTTGATTTTGGGTCTATCTTGTGCCGAGTTATTAGCATGATGCTTTGTCTTTGATTTTCAAGCACATTGGTATATTGCCAATGCTGATTTCCTCGAAAACCATTGTACATCCACGGACAATGAAGCACAAACACACACACACACACACACACACACACACACACCTCAACCTGTCAAAAACCTTCCACATGTCATGCAGTCATGCCTGGAGAAAGCCTAGCAATGGGGCGGAACTTGAGAGCCCCCCCCACACACACACACACACACATACCCCCACACACACACACATACACCCCAACACAAACAATCTGCAATAATCTTCACACACACACACACACACACACACACACACACACACACACACACACACACACACACACACACACACACACACACACACACACCACAACCAGATACCATCCTTTTCACTTGGCACCTCACATGTCACCAGCCTGACTGTCATGACCACGGGCGGGAAGGAGGAGGCATGGGAGCCCGGGGCTGACAGGTAAGCAAGGTGCTGGGGGAGAGAGAGAAATGGCGGGGCTGGAAAGGTAAAGGGGGAGTAGGAAAGTGTGGAGGGGCGGGGGGGGGGGGGGGCATGATGACCCATTTTGTAGGACTGGAAGTTAAATCACTGGTGGGGGAGGATAAATGAAACACGGAGGGAGAGAAAAAGAGGGAGGAGCAAGTCAGAGAATAGACTGGCTTGGCTGATAACCTCAGCCTTGGGTGATGGTGCAAGGCCGTATTTCAGTACCGAGCACAAAAGCCCATCGAGAGAAATTATTATAACTGCGGCCGCAACGTAGGAGTCATGCATCACACTGCCATAGTAACTGACCTGTTAATATTGCATAGGCAAGTGTTGCATACATGTTGTTTCTCACAACTGCTGCTGTCAGAGTAGTCATTATAATGGTCTACGTCTTTACAGCATGTTTACACTCACGTTCAACATTGACAAATAATAAAGTTGACCCGAGAGGTCTTTTACTAAAGGCATGCCATTGCGGTGGTGACGACACATACGTTTGCGGTGTGTTACGGAGATTGACTTGGTCTCCAAAGCATTGTCCCTCACGCTCACCATGACAATATTCACAAAGAAACAGTGTCTGGAAAATGTCGCTAGCCAAACTTTGTTACCCTGTACTTTCTAATTGGAAAACAAAAAGCTTCAGCTCAGCAGTTTTTTACTTTGTTCTTTTTTTTAATCAAAGCCACCTGCCAAAAATCTTTTCAGAAATAATTCATTGTTGAGGAAATTTGCATCAAAATAATGACCCCATAAGGACCAAACTTCACAATCAAAGCGCCAACTAATTACTTGTCAGTGATCTGCTGGTAGGGGAAGAAATGACAGACATGCGCGCACACGCACACACACACACACACACACACTCACACCTCTCTTTCTCTCTTTCACAAACACACCCACACACTCACAACGCCATTATCTGTGTTGAGTCCTAACAGACGGCAGGTCTCGGTCGTTTGTGGCTGATGGGGAGCTTAGTGTCTGATGAGCTCCTTGACAAGCCAACAGCTTGTACTCTCCAAGGCTTCTGGCCCAACCTGTGAGACCATGGCAACACTTTTTGTTTGACAAGTTTGAATGGCCCATGCTTTCCTTGCTCAATGGCCGTTCTTGTCAGGCGGGGAGATTTTCCCTCGCACATTTTGTAAGTGATGGGATGCAGCAGCGTTGCTGCTGTGACAAGGTCAGTAGACCTACTCATATGTCATAGCTGCAGAATATAAATACATTTGCACACTTTTCTGGTAAAAGAGGAAGCTGATTCCAATATTGGAATTCCACCTAGTATAAAATAGTAGTGAAGACAAATCTTACATCTGATTAGGGAATTTCAAATGCATAGCCCGGTCAGATTAGACCTTAGCATTAAGAGTACTTTTTGCATTACATATCCATAAAAGATCAGCCTGTTCTTTACAACAGTTTCTAAATTGTTTCCCCTTTCCTATCTTTTTTTGCCTTGTCATTAATAGCAGCTAGATTGACGTGCCCGTCGTGTTTGGACTGCCTCCCTGCATGTTATAAAAACACCTGCTCTTAAGGTCCACCTGGAACCGTCGCGATGGTTAATTGGAATTTGCCTTTAAAACAACACCATTATTCAAACGCTACTCTCCCTTGTTTTGTTCCCAAACACACATATATTTTTAGCCAGTAATTTGCCTAATCGCCCGTAAACAATCATCGCCCAATCCCGGGGGAAGGGTCTGACCCTATGCGGAGTTTGCTCCGCTATCCTAATGGCCTGTTTCCCTAAATTAAATGCACAATTATCCAGTCTGTGTTGTATCCTCCTACCCTCTCTTCCCCGCTCCTTCCTTTGTTTTCCTTGCATACTTTTTAAGCCACCCCCCCACCCCCCTCCTCCCCCCTCATTCTCTTTTCTTTCTACCTCATCACACCCCACCATCACATTACACTTACAAATAATCACATTATCACAATAGACGGCAAGCAATGAACAGAGCGTTTGTGCATGCCAATGAGCCGCCGCATATAAACAATATATTATTATTATTACTGTTTTAATGAAGATCTGCCGCCGCAGCAAAGGCGTGTACCGTTTCATAAACTGCCTGTAATTTCCTCACATAGTGCCGTGGGGCCCAGAGATGGCATAATTGAGACTACAAAATATATAATGAATAGATATTTAAATGCATTAGAGAAACCCATTCGCTACAGAAACAGGCTTTGCGATGGCACTTGATTAGGTGGCCTGCTTGATTGGAGGCAAACCGGGGCTTGATGTGATTAATTGCTACACACCACCAACTTCTCTCCCTGACTTTCTCATTGGAGTTTGCCGCAACTCTTTCAGGGGGCATTCGGCGGCGAGCTAACTAATCGCCCGTCGCGCAAACACAATGCAAATGAGCTTTTAGAGTGCGACGACGGGCGCTGGTTAGTCGTCGCTATGGTGAGAGGGACGGCCGCAGACACGACAGGGAGACAGCGCTGTGAAGATGACACGTGTGTACATGTGTTTAGCGGGCGGGTACACCGCCAGGGTACCCACACAACAACACCTGTCACTGCGATGATTCGAGGCGTCCTAACGCCCTTCCTTTGTTGCCCTCGGTGACTTCTCGTCACACCTGCTCCCATAGTCCTTCACTCCCCGCAGCAGAGCAGGTCAATGCCCGTGACCCCCCGTGGAGAGGGAAAGAACGAGAGAGTAAACGAAAGATGAGAAAATTGAGCGTGTGCATTGCAATACATACATAGAAGTTGTAGATGTAGTCCAAATAGATACTGTAGATATAAAAGGCAGACAGGGTGGGGGATGACGACGGCAAAGACAGAGCAGAAGAGAAAGTGAAGGGTACGGTTAAAGAGAGTTATTTGGTACTGCTTGTATGTCTTGAGGTGGGTAGAGCAGGGTCCACACAGAGCCCAGCGGCATTTCATATTCTGCCGAGATGCTCTCCAAATGATTTTCCGTCAGACAGCATTGCCACTGCAGAACGGTAAGGCAATACGGAGGAGGCGTTGAGGGTGTGCGTGCGTACCTTTCAGTTTCTTTGTGTGTGTGTGTGTGAGTGTGAGTGTGAGTGAGAGAGAGAAAGAAAGAGAGAGAAAGAAAGAGAGAGAGGGGGGGGGAGAAGCGGTAGGGAGACATGTGGGAGCTGGTTGTCTCAGGTGCACTACAGGAAATGAAAATCAAAAATGGATTGAAAGGAGTACTTGTCATAGAAACCGGCTGCCGCCCCTGACGGGAAATTAATAATGTATGTTTGCAAATTTTCCATGTTATTGTGACTGGGGATGAAGCCCAGGCAATTGCTCACACTCAGCTAACATTGGACCAGAAAAGGGAGGAATACTGATCAACTTATTTTAGCTGGCACACACTCGCACACAAACACACCCACACACCCACACACACTCACACACACACACACTCACACCAGCACACAAACACACCCACACACACACACAGAGAGCGTATGGAAATAGGGTTTGTATGGGCTACAATAAACTAATATGTTGCTGCATTAGGGTATTGATTTGTGATATACAACATTTTTTTCTAAATTGAAAAAAAAAGGATTCTCCCTCCTATGCCTGGATCTAATTTACAGTGTCTCCTGCAAATGAGATAAAACTAACGTAATTGGTTCAAATGAAAATTTAAAATAAAAGGGACAAACTTTCTCTATTACCTTTTGAGAAAGAAATACGTAGCTATGAACACACTACCAGAACACTGTATGGTACACACACACACACACACACACACACACACACACACACACACACACACACACACACACACACACACACAGTAAAATAATCCAGAGGACATGAATGGCAATAGGTGCAAATGACTAACAGTTGCTTAAATACATCCCACTCTGTGAAATATTGAAGGTGTCAAGGAATCAGATGTTGTATTATAACACCAGTATATTTACTAGGGGGAGAGTGTTACACCCCTGTAAAGGAGACAGGCGCAAACACAGAGTCATTGGCATTCTTGTCCTCATGCTATGCTCCCAGTATGAACAAGCAGTGATTTGTGTGCTCATTGAAGATGTTGGCAGCAGGCTAATATGGCCATATCCATCATACCAAAGGAATGGAATACCCTAAGCACCACTGTGTTTGGACTAGCTGCCCATTACCGAGCCCCTGGATTTAAATCCTGCGCTATGTCGGCAGGATATTGCCTTTTTCACTGCTCAGGTCAACTCTCATTGCCTTGTTAATATCCTTAGGTCCTCTCTTCATCTCAGACATACTGGGGGGCCCAGTGTGTGTGTGTGTGTGTGTGTGTGTGTGTGTGTGTGTGTGTGTGTGTGCACACAAAACAAGGCCCCTTCGTCAGATCAATTTCATGGCTGGCTTCATTGAGGCGGTGTCTGTTCCTCACATACTTCAGTGACAGTAATGGGCTGCTGGCCACGTTACCCTGTCTGTATGCAGAGGGCCACTGCTGCAAAGCAACCACCACACACACGCACACACACACACACACACACACACACACACACACACACACACACACACACACACACACACACACACACACACACACACACAGTTGTGCTCTACGGCATTTAGATGTATGTGTATATCTCTGGGTTTAGGTCAATGTCTCTTACTGATCTCATTCACGTGGCAGAATAGCAGAGAAATGTTAAATACCCCATTTTTTTGAGGGTGTTGGGGAACGCAGGTTAAACATCTGCCCACTTCAGATAAAACTTACAGAAGTGTTTATTAAACAATGGAATGTAATTATAGCAAGGAATTGGGCCCAAGTCCGTATTGAGTCCAGAAATATTTAGAAATATTCCCCATACTACAACAAAGGATAAAAAATGTTACACAAAGAGTCGGACAGTGATCCACTTTCAAAAAGAAAGGAAAGGAATGACATGTCTTACTTTTAAAGCTGGGATGTAAGAGATATGACCTTAACTCCAGCATTCAGCCTGAAAATACAAGTGTTGGCAATAAATGGTGTCAAACTAAAGGGCAAAAATATTAGTTGCCGTGTAGAATCTCCCTAACTGCTCCATTAGCCAGTATTCCCATGATTAAATTTTTGCTTCCCACTCTTTAAGCAACGACGTGTGGCATTTACCCTTGAAATACCTGGCTGAGCTTATAGAAACGACCGAGCACGTTAGAGCGTTCCAATGCATGTACGAAGGAATTGAAACAAAATAGGGGGAAAAAGTCATGGCTGATTGATTCAGTAATTTGCTGTACGGATTACAAGAAGAGGCGAGTGGAGCTTGAAAATGTCATTTTTTTCCCTACCAGGAGCGGCTTTGTACACATTCACTCAAACTCTTCTCGTATTTGGCATTTGCACACACCCCCGCACAAACACACATACCGTAGGCACACTCTCACTCGCAAACACACACACACACACACACACACACACACGCAAACAGGTGACTGGGAGGTGTATTCTGAAGGAGAGACCTTGGCTAGTGTGTCGGTTTCCTGTTTCAATGGATGCCTTCTTTGTTGCAGCCTTTTAGGGCCCCCTACTGCATTGATAAAATGACACCCGGATGCACACCACAGTCCTCCTTCAAATGGGAAATTACTTCTGGCCTTGAGAACCCGGCCTTCCCCTGCACTAAGGACAATGAGAACCCCCCCTCCCCCTTTGTTTGTCGAACAACCAAGCCTATGTCGGAACACTTGTCAGCTCGGTGTCAGGTTTTTGTTTGGACACTCTTTGATTAGGACATCCCGGCAGACGTCCGTGTCTTAGCGGTGTGTTCTGTTTGTTTCTGACCTCAGCTGGGGGACGTTCATTCAACTCTCCAGGTCCAGTCTCAAACTGTGGATGAGTATAAAGTGCATTGGATGTCAATAATATGTTCAAAGGTCTTAAAAGGTGCCCAGTTAAATTAGTAATCCCAACATATGAGTAGAGATAGTATTTATACAAGCAGACACACTTACTGTGGCTTGTACCGGCAAAATTAATCAATACCAAGTACTTGTTTTTTGGAATGAGAGTTTGACTGAGATCTAATTTGTGAGGACTCCAGGGGTAGGATTTGCTGAGGTGATTCAACTCTTCATATGTTTCCAACTCTGAGCAGCTCTGGTCTCTGAGTGCTCCATATCACTGCAGGACACCTACTAGAATTGAATACTTAAGGCAAATTAATTAAGAATAATTAAATAGGAATGTATACATTTTTTTGCATGGAGTGGGATGGCGGGACTGACTGTTTTACACTGGAAATGGTCATCTCTTAAGACATTTTTAAGGTACTACAATTAGGAAGGAAATGTATAATTATGTTCCCATTCCAATGGATCCCTCGATGGAATAGTTGAGCAAATCAGCTAGTATTTGTCACAGAATGAGTTGTGGGAGTAATGGAGCAATATCAAGGAAAGCCTTGACACATTTTAAAGGAATCCCCATCACATTCATGAAGGTACCTTCCATCGAAACACTAAGAACTAGAGCAAAATGATTGCCACACTTTTGTTATCCTGATAGCCTCCCGCAAGAACACTAACGGACCTCAAAACCTTAAGGCAACATTTCTTTGGGCAGAAGATATACAGTCCAAATTTAAAGCATCACCCCACTGACAAGCATTGCAACTTTATTCCTGATTTCTATACTTGCATAATTTCATACAAACGCAAACATGCCTATATGTTTTAAAGCTAACACATGCAAACAAAAATCACATATTGTGCTTCAATTGAACTATTGAAGCGCAATTTGAGAATTTTTGTTTTTGCATTCATCTCAGTCTATGTGATACCATTTTCCATCTCACATTTCTTTACATGATGATGATGATGATGATGATGATGATGATGATTTCAGAAAAAAAATAAATAAATAAATAAAAAAGTTCCACAGAAAGCTGCTCTTCTCGCGCAGTGACACTCCTCCTGCTGACGACCCCACACACGGCCTCTCTCTCTCACGGCGCTGCCACAGCTCGTCCGTTCAAAGAAGGGGAGGGAGGCCCAGCGCGGCGAAAGGGCGACTCGGAGAATCAGAGAGCCGTGGGCAATCAGCCGCACTCCGCAGCCATGTCCGCTCACAGGAGCACAGAGGGACGCACTAAGGGGTCTCCTGGGATCCCGGGGGCCCGCCGTTGTGAGCGATGCAGCGGGAAAGGTTAAGGGCTGGATGTGTGCAGAGGGCCATCACGCAGCCAGCGGATGGTTAGCCTCTGTGTCTCTCTATCGATCACGAGGCTTAGCCACCGGAGACCCCAGAGAGAAAGGCTGATCCCTCTCCGCGGTGCTGAAGCGTATGACCACCCTAATAGACTGTATTTATAGAACTGGATATGCTTGATCAAGAAAAAAAAGAAAAGAAAAATCCATCCGAGGCTTTCAGGTGTGTGAAGGTTCATCATATTGCGTGGTGCGGATTGTTTGATTGGAAACAAAAAAATCACAAAGGAGAGAATGTTGATTGGTGTAATAACTTTTGGTTTACCCACGGCAAGAAAATACATTATTCATCACAGGCTCAGACAAAAACCTTCTGTTTTCATAATTTTCTTCGATGAAGCTGCATTTTTCTTTATTACATTGATTGATTGAAAGGCTTGACTGTTGACTCAAGAATTGGCTCACACGTACATCAACAGAGAGCCATCCAGACAACAATGTACCGCAAGTGGCCACTTTATGCTTTCTACCTTGTCAGTTCTTCGGCTGGATGTATTCAAACAACACAGCGTTCCAAAGTGTATGTTTGAATTTATGCTTGGTTACATTTGGAAGATGAGAGGAGGTGAAAATAAACTCCTCTGGCCCATTACATGAGGTCACCAATAGCCAATGGTTGCCGTAAGATTTCAGTTGCCTGGTAACAAGACCGAGACTACCGACTTAAAAGCCTCTCCGCTTTTATCACAGAGCTCGCTAACTATTCCGCAATTCATTACATTAATGTTATTAGTTCTACTTAATAGAAAGTGTTAGCAGGACATTTTGGAGTAATCTGTTCTGCAGTTTTGCACGCTTCCTAAAAAAAGACTCTCTTAATCTACGCTGCCTCTATCATCGCTTGTGCCTCTCTCCCTCTCTCTCTCTCCCTAATCTCCTCTCCTCCAGCTGGATCCCAGGGAAGCGCAGAGCTCCAAAGCCTCACTGAGGAGGGGCTAATCTGGCCCGGGGCCTCCCAGTATTGCTGCACTGGTCTTGGGCCAGTGCTCTTGGCCCACTCCATGGTTCAGTCGGCAGGCCCACTCGATCGGAGGCCTGCCTTGGCCGGCGGCGGCGCCCCGTGGGAGACAGCGTGGGAGGAAGATGATGAGAGAGTGGAGGAGACCAAAAGTAGAGAGGATAATGAGAGGGTGTTTAGGAGGGACGGCGGCGGAGAGATAGGGAGGAGAGGTCGAAGGGAAGCGGGGGGGGGCCTGGCGCTCCAGAGGGGAGCGGGAGAGGGAGGCGATAGGAGAAGAATGGAACACGTTTTGCCCCGGGAATCCACAAGTTGGAGAGGCGAGAGAGAAAGTGGACGGCGTCCAAGGCGGGAAGGGAATATGAGACCAGCGGAGGGGGAGATGGCTGGGCGGTTGGCGGAGAGGAGAGAGGAAGGCGAGAGCGAGGATGCCAATTCTGCCCAGGGAAGGGGGAGGTTGTGTGGGATTAGAGGAGCGTGACGAGTGCCTGAAGTGGTGCCGTTGGCAAGGGAGGGACACACACAGAGAGCACGGGCTAGCATCACTGAATGCCCTCCCTGAGACAGGCTGAGCAGCCAGCATATTAAGTTTAAGGTGGGGGGAGAGCTGACTAAGACATATAGAATATGAGCGGTGACGAAAGGAAAGAGAAACAAGAGAGAGAGATATGCAAGCTGAAAGAGAAGTCTGGACAAAGGAGAGAGCAAAAGAAAAGAGCTGCCAAGCAGCTTAGCGCGCTGAAGGACGGCGCGTACGGGAAGGACGGCACTAAAGTAGGAAGTGAAATGTTCCTGGAAAGAACGCCAGCCGAATAGACGGACGGGAGACGAAGGAGAAGAAAGGGCAGGAGCAGCAAGCATCACAGGGAGATGAGAGGAATACAGAGCAACCACAGGCAAAGAGGTGGGTATTAAAGCAGATAGGGCGAGCGAGGGAAACTGCCGAAGGCCCCCCCACAGACACACACACACACACACACACACACACAAACACACAAACACACACACACCACCGCCGCTCTGTCACTTTGTGGTGAGTGTGCAGAGCAAGAGAAAAGGAGCGTTCAAGAGCGCCGGTATCGAAGACTCCCACTCCAGAATAATATAAAAAAAAGTTCTGCCTCATTTCCTCTTTTCTCATCAAAGCGGCGCAGATTAAGTGTTTACGCTCAGACTCTGTTGGGGGAAGCAAGATGGATTCAATCCCTGGGTTTCATAGGAAAAGTAATTACCCGGCTTCCCCCCTCAAAAGGAGCCCGGGTGATGAATGGGATTCTCAGAAGCACAAGTATGTAACGCATCTTATGAGATGGCGCCGTCTTCCCGTCTCTCCTTCTCCGCGTCTCCGCCCCACGCTCACGCTGCCGCACTCACACCGACACAAGACGTATTAAGTGCAGGCTCCAAGACCGCTCGCTAGATAGTGACAACGGTTGGTACTTTGTGCCCAAGGCTGGTTGGCTGTCTGGCACGCATCCAAGCCTCCACAGGTGCTTGGGCAGATGCCTGCTCATTTTGTGAGTGAGTGTGTGTGTGTGTGCATAATAACAGGGGGTGTGAAGCAGCATGCATTTCCTGTATTACGGTGAGATTGCAGCAGGTGATGTATGGCAAGCAGAGACTTTCCATACTGACACACACACACACACACACACACACGCTTTCATAACATAGTCTAATAAGACAATAAAAGCTGGAGCTCCTTTGAATAACAAGTTAGCCGAGTGCAGCAGAGAGGAAGGGGGAGAGTGTGTGAGTGAATACATTACAGGGATGATCCGATAAAAACATCATCACTTTCTGTTATGCATTTCATTCTCGTTTTGTGATATTTATGTACATTTGGCATTGCTGTGATGTGTCAAGGTCTGTTCAATCAATCAACTAGCAGGTTACACTGAATAATCCGTAGGTTTGGCCTTGAAATCCGATAAATACATAAATGCAGGCATTCCGTGCAATCAGGTCCGTCATAAATATTTCACATCAGGAGTATATTGTGGAAGCTGTCAACAAGGAAAAATGAAAAATCTGTCCATTCACAAACACATCAGCAGTCCTGAGTTCCCAATGCATACACAGTACATCAACGAATACGTTTGTGCATGTATGATCATACATACGTACGTAACAGATTCCTATTTGTTCTTAACAGAATACGATTAACACGCACAGAATCCTATGAAAGCACCTGCTCTGCTGTGGGTGTTCTGTCTCCATCTGTCTACCCCTGTCTGGAAATGGCTTTGGTGACAGATTGGACATGGCTCGACAGAGAAGGAGGACCGTGATAGGATATGAAAGGGGATGAAGAACGGAACTGACAAAGAGGAAGAGGGACTGAGCAAAGAAGGTAGGCCAGAGGAAACGCTGATGGCTAGGGGACACTCCACCACGGAGAGCGCGGAGACACGAGAGGAGGAGAGGGGAGCGACATCCAGCCCAACCAAAGAGTGGACAGTGTCCCTGAATTCAGAGAGATGGTTCTAACTTTAGATTTGTGCACACAATGAGGGAAGGATTTTTTTTATGTAGCGAGCTGTAATGAGGCTGAACATATTAATAGATTTTGGAGTTCCATTTCGTACTGTACCGACACCTAATTAAGATGAAATTAATCATCAATGCGTCTACAATACTCTTCGCCCCATTATTTCACTCAAAGACTTATTCGTTTGGCGTCCATTTCTTCTCTAAAACGAGAAAGCAATCTGTTTTCTTTAAGCATTAGTGTTGCTTTAAGATGTTCGGTATTAATACGGCATGCTTCATAAACTGCTCTTTCGAAAATCAGCTAAGCTCACCATAAAGAGTTATAGAAAACATCATCGTCAAAATAAAGTTTTGAAGTCAGAGTTTCAAATGTCAAAGTGATTTCAGTTATTGTCGTGCAGTCATAGTTCTATGTTTTCATAATTGACATGACTTGCCTGTTTAATGAAATGTGATTAAAGCCTATAATCACAGCCAGGCCTTTTAAGAATGTCTTGCTTCTGCATGTAAGAATATGCACTTCACAGAACCAAACTCCTTTTTGTTTCTTTGGATTGACAGCTGAGTACGAAGTTACTAGACAATTACTTTATTGAAATGGAACCGTACTATTTGTGGAAATAAAGGAGGGGGCAAATTAGCTGAAAATGAGCGTGCACATTTGTCTGGTCCCCAGGCTAAGGGGACATAGGGATCAGCCAATATGCCGAGTCGCAATATACAGTATGATGTATCATCCAACACAGCAGACTGGTCAAAAGAAAGTAATAATTCATTACTGTACCTTTTTTTGTCCATGCTGTTAAGAAACTCCATGAAAAGCGATGTCATCTTCCTCAATGACGTACGTGTCTATTGGGTATCTCTCATGTCATGCAACAGAGCATTTTTTTCCTTGGTGCAGGTTGTTCGAAAAGGTGTTTTAACATGAAAAGAACCACTGTTTTAACATGATCTGATCTGCCTGGTCTCTCGCTGCGTCTCAAATCGCATACGACTACTTTTTTCTTTTAGTAGGTAGGCCTACTTCAGCTGTACTTGCAAAGTATGTACTGTTGCATACATTTTGGCAAACTGCATTTGACGTGGTAAGTATTGGGACATACTAACACTAAGTCTCAAATTGTATACTACTACTTTTTTATTGTAGAAGGTACTTCAGCTGCACTTGCAAAATATATACTGCTGCCTGCACTTTTGGCATACTGCATTTGCCATGATGTGTTTGGGGCATACAAAATGTTTTTTTCTGGCTCACTAATATATATTCTCTGGTAGTATGGGTATTGAGACACTGCGCATGTATCTGTTTAATTTTCATGAGTTTCACCTGTCCTCGTAAGTGTCATTGTTTCCACCTCGATTCATTTGTGCTGATTGGTTTTCCTGTGTTTTAGTTGTATTTGAGCCTTGTCTTTTGAGTTTCCGGATCATTGTTTAATGTCGTATGTGTTTTTGAGGTCTTGTTACTTGTCTTGTTTTTGATCAAATGACTTTTGAAGATGCCTGTGTTTGTGTCTTGGTTGCTTGTGACAACCCGGGCACTGTAGAAACGTAAGAGGCATTGGTTTCCCTCTTTGTTTTTTGTCTCTATCTTTGATGCAGGAATGTATATTTGTTTGTCTAGGCAATCACAGAATAATTACATGAAAAAGTAAGTCTACTTTTGTAGTTTCTAGATGTTCATTTGCTTTTACAAGATTACAACTCGTGCAGTACGGTCGGTGTTGAAGTTGGAATACAAGCCTTGATAGGTTGGCTGTCACCGTTTTTGTTTGAATATGAACAGAATTTTGTGCGTTTCAAAGTGAGGCTCTTCTATTTCATGCACTCTCCCTAAAAAGAGCCCGGAATGTAGTTGGACGAACCACACCAACCGGAATATGAGGAATATTGTTCATGATGTGATGATAAACACATTATCAGGTATTCCCATAAAACATTCATGACCAATTAAATTGTAAAATGTAGAAGAATGTGAGTGGCGGAAAGAAATGCGTAAAAAATGATGACTTAATTACTATCTACTATGCTGAGTTTTGATTCAACAAAGAAGCAGTAAATCGAAATCTTCCTATGAGGTGCTCATTCAAAGGGAATCTATTATTACTTAAGGTGAAATAATACCTAGAACGACTGAATCAGCAAATCTCAATAACTCACAGGAATGTGAAATACGTTTCTTTTTTTCAGGATGTAATCCTTTTTTCTTTCTCGTCTTTCTCCCTCAGTCATGAGTCCGACTCAAAAGAAGAAATTGTTGGGGAATCTGTAGGATTGAGAGTCAGCGAAAGACTGTATTAGGCTTCGGAGGGGGGGAGTTTAGAGTTAGAGGTTGTGTATTATGTGTTGTTCTAGTTGTTCTAGTCGTTCTAGTCGTGCTGGGGAGTGGGAGATAAGGTCAAGAGGTCAACACTAGTGCCATTCACAGATGAATAAAATGTACTGTACACAAAACTGCAACAGTAAGAGCAATTTGTTCTCCCTGGTTGTTTTCTGATGTGTTCCGAGACAATAAGCGCTCACAAACTGAGCATTCATACGTAGGAAGTTTGCTTTGCCCTCTGTTGTATTTCGGAAAAGATTCTTACACGCTGCTGCATGAAAAAATACTGCAGTATTGCACAGACCCGCCATTATGTTGATATTTGAGGAATGCCGCCCTTTCATGCAAGGCCTTATATGTCATGAACTTCTGCTTCAGAGACTGAATTATTCTCCACCTTTTGTTGAACCTATCGCAGGCTGAGAACACATTTTCCATGGACAGTTCGGTATGGTTCCCGCGGCTCCATCCTAAAACCACCGCTGTTTTCCTAATTTTACTCCGGTCTCCGGAAAAAATAACTGCTGGGTTTCCTATTGCCATGGCTGTCAGTCCATGACAGTTTCGGTTTATGGTCGGACGAAGAATAGACCACTCCAGCCTTTTTAGTGTTGTGTGAACGGCGCGTGTGCGACTCATTCCATTTGACATGATGCGTCTGAGCACTGAGCAATCACCCGGGTAATCAGAAAAAATAAGCCCAATTTTACTGAATGGCAGACGATCAGGCAGAAGGTGAGCGCGGGAGCAATTGAAGGTGGTATGACTAACATCTGCTCTGAAGCTACAGTTTGCCTTCGATGGCTCATAATGCAATAACAGATAAGGCAACCGCATGGCCAAGGTGGCAAATTGCGCACGCACACACACACCTCCTCCCCCGAATCTGTGAGAAGGTGCTGCCTTGAACTTTGTTCTTCACAGAGATAATGCAAGGACTGTTCCCCGTGAGACACCAGAGGCGGTAAGAGAGGGTCGTAAATCCACTTTACAACATCGATCAGGGAATATGACCATCCACCGAGGTGAGATGGCCTGCTGGGCACACTGAAAGCCAGAACGAAGGCGGAAAGCTCGAGGCAATCAGCATGGGAAAGATGCGGACGCACACTGGCCCGCCAGCAATGCTGTATACCCTTTACCCGGAATGCATTAGTCACCCTGGTGGAGGCATGTACAGGCAGAAGATATCTGAAGTGGTTTGAAAATGGGAAAAATGTCTGATGTGAGTGGGCTCATTTTAACGACCTCCACACTACCACGGCCAAACGTTTGTGTGTGCAAGGCGTTGTGTATACTGTGTCTGCATGCATTTCCTTGTGAGCCGTCCTGTTGGTGTGTGTGTGTGTGTGTGTGTGTGTGTGTGTGTGTGTGTGTGCATATTCTCTTTACCATTGTTGCTCGGTCCCTCTTTAATGTACTTCCCTGCATGGAGAAACCCACATCCCCCCCCTAGAGACAACATAATGAAGAGGTGAAACGGAGCTAAAAGGAAGAGCAAACCCACAACAGGTTACTGTAAATTAAATCTAACATAATAATGCCCCCATATCTCCTTCAGACCAGCTGTCTCCTAGCAACAGCTGTGTTGTCAGAGAGAGAGAGAGAGAGAGAGAGAGAGTGAGAGAGGGAACTCTCCCTGGACCCGGAGCTCTGCTCACAGTGGCTTACACTCAAAGGGGGAAAGATTAGTGTGCAACAGTGCATTTGACTGCCCACCAAAATTTTCTCTAATAAATATCCATTAAGACATGTACAGCATACTGATCGCCAGGCTAACCCACAGTGGCCAGTCACAGCATGTTGTGTCTACAGTGTAATGCTTTGCACGGCATATGCACATGTTAACCACGCCAGCAGTGCCTGTTTGGATAATATCTTTTTTTTTGTATAATATACACGTTTTTTGTATGTCCTAGCCTAAACCAGTCATTGCAATTTAAAACATGGACAAGGAAGTTGGTGTCAGTCAACACGCCTCCCCTGGTCCTAGCTTCACCATCACCAACCATCAGATGCACGTATGTCACAAAGGATTCAATTTTAGAATGCTGTGTCTTAAAACTACAACCTGACAGTATCAAATCCAACAGTATCAAGTATGCCTCAAGATCCAGTCAGTTTCACAAGGAAAATAGCATGATCAAATGTCATACAGTGACCTTTTTTCACTGTAGCACCCTGACTCTTATTATCCTTTTGAATCAGTACCACACATACACACACACACACACACACACACACACACACACACACACAATATATAATTAGTAGTAGTATTGTAACGGGGGGGATTTCCCAGGATACTTGTGGACGAATTACTATACGTTGCCCTGTGCTCCCCAAAACAACAAGATAAGGTAATCGATGAAGAACAGAGTGAGAATCATTTTCCGTCTCATATTAAAATCCTTCACCTGAGGCCTAAGTGGACCATAGACGGGATACAAAGGCTGTTTCTGCTTAGAACTGGGTTACCATTCAAGTGAAAGCTAAATATTGCCTGTATCTATGACTTGGCATGTATGTCAGAATTTTGTAACCCAGATTATATTGTATACTATGTTGATCCCTCTAAGACTATGTTTTAGCTTGTTTCTTGCCTGAACAAAAAGCTTCTGGCTTCTACTCTTTCATACTCATCCATGTGCTGGTACCCAGGTCAGACCTCCGAGACAGGTGAAAAAAAGCATGTGAGCTGAGATGAAAGTTAGGTAGTAATGGTATTTGTATTGTTGTGTTACTGTTATTCTACAATGGGATAAGAACAAGACCATACAATATAGCTGAGGTCCAACGATTTCCAGGACGCAGAAAAAACGGAAGGCATAAAAAAATACTGGAATCAAGAGATTTTCTGAAAAGTAGTCCATGGTTAAAGAAAATATGAAGTCATGATCACAGCCCATTTTGATTATAGGGCTTAGTAACCCTTATTGAAATTATCAACTTGCAATGTCAACATCATTAGCTTGAAAGCTAACGTTCAAGATTATTGTCTTTGGCCCACATTTCAGTTCTCAATTATCAGTTAACAGATATGTTTGGCATTGTATTTAAGTTTGAACTTCATGGTGTACTTGCAGGATCTATCCCAAGTGAAAAACATTTGGCAAGTTGATTATATGTTGACATTTCCTAGACAAGCCAATTATTAGTGCTGGGTCTTCAGAGTTTGAAAGTTGTATAAAGCAACATTCCCACCAGACCTGGAAAATATTAGACTGTGATCTCTGGTCAAACTTTGATTCCAATAGATTCTGAAGGCATCCCTCTCATTTGCCAATTATTTTGTCAATGATGCTGTTTAGAACTTATATTTATGTTGTGCAACCATGCTAGCAACTACAAAAGCCTGGACCAAGCCATGTGGAATTGAGGATAAGAAGTTAAAAAAAATCATGT
Organism: Galaxias olidus; assembly: GCA_026901105.3. Taxonomy (NCBI): domain Eukaryota; kingdom Metazoa; phylum Chordata; class Actinopteri; order Galaxiiformes; family Galaxiidae; genus Galaxias; species Galaxias olidus. Next base: position 171,649 of record JAPMUY010002112.1, on the reverse strand, counting down.
GGTGGTGTTGCTAGGAAGAGGTTGAGTTTTTGACAGTCAACGTTAGCCAACAAATAATTTACAAATGAACTGACCAATAGGAGGAGCCCACGACCCCAGTTATGTCAATATCTTTGCCCAGTGTAACTATTAGGACTTCAAAACACTTCTCTGTCATCTGCTGTAGAATGAACAAACAACATACATTTCCTGAAGCTTTTGACAAGGAAACTAAGCCGTTCATATTGAAAAGGCATTATCAATGATTCAGCACAATTTTTACAATGAGTTTTCTTTCTTTGTCATAATTATGTTAGAGTAGACCATCTGGCTAACTGAAAAATAATCACTGAAAAATGTTATTCGAAATTTGAGGCAAATAATGTTACATTTTCCAAGAACTATTGAGCTATGTAAACATGCCTCAATTAAGTAATTCTCAAATTTATATTATGGGTGGATTATGTTGCCATCATTTGGTCAACATAGGCAAGCACAGACAGCAGGTTTTTCACCATTCAACGTCATGCCTCACTCCCAAACCCAGACTCTTCTCGGTCTTAAATCAATTTTTACTAAGACATTATTGACTACAACCATGTACACACACACACACACACACACACACACACACACACACACACACACACACACACACACACACACACACACACACACAGCAATAACCTCAGGTTAATGACATACTCACTGAGGTACACAATGATTTCAGAGAGAGAGTACAGTGCCTGCACATGTGGGTCTAACATATAGAGAATTTGTCTTTTCTTCAGATGGTCTTTAGAGAGACAATATACCAGTACAAATAAAAAATAAAGAATCCCCTCAGAGACATATGAATGCATCTAAGAAACGGTGCTAATCTATTTGGAAATGAGACATTAGACAGTAGACAGACGTGGGTAAATATAGTGGAAAGCCACAACACACAGCACAGGCTTTGTTCCCACACAATCCTCCAATACACACCCACCCACCCACACACACACACACACACACACACACATTGTAGAACCACCCGGCCATTTCAATTAGGATATTCAGGGTGAGACAGGGGGAGAGTGAGGGAGGATGAATGACGCATCCGCTTCCTGTCCATTTGCCCTCGAAGGTTACATTATACACGGAACGAAAGATCCTGTCTGGCTCCACTTCTCTGCTGTTGACACTGTGTTTCTGCTGTTATTGATGGATAAGTGGATGAAGGCTGCCTGTACATGTGGATGAGTAATGTGTCATCCATATATGGCATCATTGAAAACAATGCCAGTGGTGTGTGTGGTCGCCTTGACCCTGGGAGGTTACAGTAGTGTGAGTTGGCAGATGGCTAGGCATACTACTGCGCTAGAAGACAAAGGCTATGTAAGAGGCACTGGGCTGATGTAAGGGTTGTTGGTTGTGAATAGCCCCACGGGAGATCCACAGACGTATGTTTAGATTCCGTGGTACCTCAGGAACAGCATTTCAGGCATGCTTTTAGGGGCACGTTTAAAGGATCCACTGTGCTGTCGTATGCGAACAATAGCCTACCTTCTCGTCTCATGTTCTTCTCTTTAAGTGAATGAATAAGTAACAGTATGGAGGGTAGAGATACTAGACGGCTAAAAACTCCAATTGAAGGGACTAAAAGCACCTTTTCAGGTTGTTCCTCAATTATTCAAAGTGTCTTTTTCCCCAGCAGCCACAAGGAAATGGAATGAGCTAAAGGAGTGCCACAGAATCTGATCAAACCTGATCAAAGCAGCATTATACATCAGAGCAGCTGGGGAAAAAAAACGCTGTCTCATGCCTTGGCACTTTTGGGTCAGGGTGCTTTATGCCGCCTTCTCTGTGCTTGTGTGTTGAGTGTGTGGATGTTTGGGTGCGTCTGTGTGTATGCGCGGTAGGAACAGGATGTGTTTGTGGTAGGGACAAATCAACAGCTATGAAAAGTGGAGGGCAGGAGATATTGTGAGACTTTTCCATTCTATATCGTAGTGACATCCACATTCGTGCACGTACTATGGCCTGCATGTGCATATTTTAAGCCTAAATTGGACTTGCTGTGTTTTGGGGCACCCTGACATTTTTTTCGTCTCCCTCTGTATTACCAAAGAGTTGCACACACCTGAGCTTGCCCAGCCTCGACTGTTCTCCATGATTGGCCGCAGATGTCCGTATGGAAATTATGTCAGATTGCAAATAGCGGGAACCAATTTGTTGCACTTTCCCCTTTCCCTCTCTCAGTCAGCCACTGAGTGTGAGGGGACAGGATGCAAAAACAGCCTACCGTCTCCACCAGCATAACTTAACAAGCCTGGAGGAGAATATCAACAAGCTAGGACCACCATTTCGTGGCCGCTGTAGTCAAACCTCTCTTCTCAATCCCTCTATGATAGGATGTTTTGGAGGAGAAAAATCTGCAAAGAGAGAATACTTCAAAGTTTGGGGATTTTATGCAATTTAGGTCAAAGGTCTCCTGTCCGTGGCGGTTTAGGGAGCTGGGGAGCAGGCGCCTTGTCCGACCGCTCTACTCTGACCGCCCGACCTCTCTGCTCTCCCAGATTGACACAGCGAAAGTAACATGAGCTGAACATATTATATTATCTCGCTGGTATTTGCATCCCCTTTCTTCTCTTGGCGTGAAAGAATGATCTCTGAATATGGAGTCTTTTTCCCTCAGGGGCTGTGGCATTTGGAGTATCTTCCCGTGCATCTGACTGTGTGCGTGCCTGCACGGTGTCCAGTGTACAACAAGCCAGCAAAGCTTTGCCACTGAGGGAGTATGCCCTGTGTGTCGTCCGGCCTCCAAGGGGTGGCCGCCCCGTGGCCAGGCCAGGGGTTGACGGCGAGGGAGGCAGATCCGTTTGGACAGCTTGATCCAATTCCTGCTCTGGAGGTTCCACGGGCCTTTCTGCCAGAAAGCAATCAATCAATCAGCCACACAGCCAACATTGCTGACCTAGACCCCCTGCTCACCCCATTGTCCTGACCAGGCAGCTCCATACTTAACCGAGTAAGAAATTCAGATGTTCAATGGGTGTCGTTGTAATTCACAAATACAGATGTGTCTACACATACTGTACAAACAATAACAGTATGTCTGTGTTCGGAATCGCCTGCTTAAATAATATCTACTACATACTCAATGAGTACATTCAAGTTCAAGTGCACTGACCAGTCACTGCCAATTTACCTGGAGTTGGTCTGTGTGTCCTATGTGTCTGAGCAAGTCTGTCGTAATATGTTGGGTGAGCAAGTCTGGCGCAAATTGGCTGCCATGGTTTCACTCAGACTGAGTGTTGTGTTTAATAGCTGTCGGTCCATTCGTTGTTCGTTCTGTGTAATTAATTGGCGACCAATTTGTGTAAAGCGCTTTGAGTCTCGAGAAAAGCGCTAAAAACTAAATAAAATTCAAATGAATTATTACGTACTTTATACTGACTACTTAAAGCTACATCTGGAATACTACTTTTTCCCAAAGATTTGATTATATTGTGTTATGTTTGTATACTCTGGAACTGGGACATGTGACCAAACCCCGGCATTTTTTTTCTGTCAAAGCAAGAAGGAAGTTGTTGAATTGCATTTTGGGACGTGAAGCATCGTCTAGTAACCTCTCTCAGGGACTCAACATTTCCCCAAATTTGAGTATGTAATCCGGGAACTTTTTCCGAACTCATATTTCACATACTATGCATCGTTAACATACCGCATACTAATTTGTGGTCAAATGTAGCATGTTAGGGATCCATAGTAGGCGATTTGAAACACAGCGTAGGTTTGGTGCCGTGTTTCTTCTAGGTGTCTCATAGCTACTTCACACAACCCCTCCATATAGTATTGCCAGTCCCGCCTGTTCTTTTTCCTATTATAGCGCCCTAGACAGTGACTAATTGTTCGGAATCAGCCCAAAGGGTACTTGAAGGTAAACAACAACAATCTCACTTTCCCGGCCCAACCTTGTCTTCTCCTATAAGTGTGTGCGAGATTAGCAACGATGAAAAGAAATAGCTCTTATCCCGAGGCCAGCCTGCAAACGCCGCCGGAAGGCTATGAGCAAGTGCCCTGTCAGCATGTCACCTAGAGCTAATGTACAATGTAGCCCGTGGCCACTGAGTAACAATGAGGATGTTACGTGGCACACAGCGGCGGAGGCAGCGATGCCGACAGACAACTTTCTAAAATGGATCACCCAGGGTGGACGACGCCAAAACATCGATCCCATCTATCACCTCTCAAAGTATTTCCCTCTCTCTCTCTCGTACGGTGAGGCCTTCGATCCCTCTCCCTTTCACGGTAGCAGCAGGAAGGGACGGCGTTGTGCAGCGCTTGATTAGGAGTTGGTTGCTGCAACAACAGCATAATTATAGGGATTGATTACTGAAGGGGGAGAGGTAACAATACACACCCACACAACCCGTTGCGCGCTCAGAGAGAGAAAGAGACTCGCAGACAATTGAACATCATTTCCCTGAGTTATGAGGACACCTTAAATTACAGTGTTTAATTCAGATCCTACTTTACCTCGGCTATGGCTCAAAATTGGTGCTGTATCGAGGAAGGCAGTCCCCGACTCAAATGAAATGGTGCCGTGCTTTGTTCCTGTAATGGCTAATGGTGTGTGAAATCCAGGGCTGCCACGATTCTCTCTGACTTGAAAGCTGTGGCACCTCTAGTGGTGAACAAGTGCAAGTGTGTCTAAACATCGAGCACATTCATGTAAATACGACTGGTCATAGAGGTGAATAGACAGCACGAAACCTGATACCATTGTGCCTCAAATAGTCTTAAATAAATATATCCCTAGTTAGAATGTGCTAATTGTTTAAACTGCTTTAAGTTAACCATATTATGTTTATGGCAATGGAGGACAGCATTGATTGGCCAGATGCACTAGGACGTGATGCGTTTTTATGACGCCTTGGTTTTAAGAGTCCAATATACTGGTAAACTATTACGGCAGGGAACTCAGCAGGGAAGCAAATCACCACAAACGTAAATGTAAATTCAGCAGGCGGTAGGATACAATATCGCCAAACGTTCCCCATACCTTGAAGGCATGTCTTTATGAAGGGGTGACAGTGACTCAAGTAGAAATGTCCCACACGCTGCAGTGGTACACGTTGCCCAAGACCGGATATTTGAACATTTCCCTCTGCTGCCCTTTGATCCTAGACTAATGAGATATTCTCCCCAAATCACAGCTCCTCTAAGTGAGTGCTTACGGAGTGTGTCTCTCCAGAGGACTCATTCTCCGCTCTGTTTTTGGAGGTTTTCTCAGCTTTTCCCGTGTATGTTTTGTGCAGTTATTTGATGATTGAGATTATGTCCTGTGCGGTGATAGTGGCACAATCCATTAAAAAGGTTGTGGAAGGTACATATGATATTGTAAAGGCACAAAAACAAAATCTAAGGGAGTTTAGAGAAGGTAAAGAGATTTGATTATAGTCTGCCAAAGAGGATAAGCAGGTAGATCATGTAATCATCCTAATTAATTAAGTAGGGTTGTGAAGGCCGGCAAAAATGTTCTAAGGGCTAGAAAATGTGCTTAACAAAATATATAATATATCTGTAAAAATGTTTTCATATTACCAATGAGCAGAATATAATATAATTTACAAAAGGTTAGGCGAGGTCAGGCGGTACATACAGTATATATTGGGGCAATTAAAAAGCTCAATATTGACTATCTGAGTGGAGCTCAATGGACACCTCAGTCCACGTCTGTAACCCAGAGAGTCTCCTCTGGCTGGAAAAGGTTTGCATACTGTAACCCGTGCAAACATCTAGCACATGGTCAGTACGGCCTACTAAAGACAACACATGCTTGGCAACACTGAACGTGCCCAAGTATTGAATCGCGTACTCACGTTGAATTATTCCTCCAATTGTGGCATCTTATCCACATTGATTCTAACAAAAAGAAAAATGCACTCCCTGGGCTAGTAGATATTCTGACAGTTAAAAAAAAGTGCGCGCCCTCTGGAGACTTGCAGGCAGAGCTTGGGTGTTGCGATGACAACTTATTCTAGCCGGAGTGAACCTGCTGCCCTCCGTGCTTCATTCACACTCCCCCCTGGGAGGGAGGCTGGAGCCCGGGGTGGCATTGTTGCCTCTCTCTAGGCTGGCAGAGAATTTGATTTTTCTTCCTATTGCCCTGCAGCTGCCGCAATGCGGATTGTTATGCTCACTAAACATCGTATTACTGCGTAATACATTATTTAAAGATGGCTCAATGAGCGTGTATGCATGCGTGTGCTCGCCTGTGTGAGTGTGTTTGCATGATGGATTTTTTCAATACATTTGAAAAATGTATTTTTCCTTTATTTTTTAACACAGACACACACACACACCAACACACAGGCATGCAACTGTGGGTGTGAGGGGTGAAAGGTTTGCTGGGGGGGTCTTGAGGTCAGGTGCTGCGGTCTTATCTGTTCCCCTGACCTGGTGGGTGGCTCCGTGGCATCATTAGTCCTCAGCCTTTAAGCTCCTGATGGGCTGAGAGACCCTGAGATAAAGAGAGACCACGATAATGGCCTGGACATCCTTCCAGCCTTTTGTTTCCCCAGACAAAGGTCCCGACCGGGGGCGCAGGGGTCAAGCTGAACCGGAGGCTTGCCGAGCGTTCCCCTTCCAGCACTATGTCAGGGAAACTTGGGATTCTGATTTTGGGAATTAAAATGAACTCTTAAATGCAGCATTGAGGATGAGTGCCGACACCATTGCCAACACCAGGGCCAGAACTCAACTCTACAGGATCACAACTTCCTGCTCGGATGCCCTTGCTCTGCAGCTAAGACTGTTCTATTACTACCTACCTACCAACCCACACACACACACACACACACACATCCCTACCTGCCTGCCCACTCACTGAACGGGGAGCTTAATATATTAGTAGAACAGTGGTTTATCTTTGTTGTTGAAAACATGTCAAATCCTTGTCCAACTCATAATTTGTCCAGGTTTTATTTAATGGTTTGTTCTTACAATTTCACATTTTGTTTCAAAGTAAGCTGAAGTGCACCATTTGCTTCCTGTCTTAAGTGCACTGAAACCTCTCCAATGTCTAGTGTTTAAGTGCATCATTCATTTGTTTTTCAAGACTAGTGCTCTTCAATTCAATTGCCACAGACATGAGAAGGGCCAGATTTTGTATTAATTACACTGACACACTGTTTGAGTTTTAGGGGAAGTCAAAGTCCTCCACTGCTACAATCGGAGTTAAGGCTCTTTGGATAACAAAATCTAAGGCAAAGATAAAAAAGAAACTGTCATGCATCAATGTCACCATCTTAAGACGCAATGGGTTACCATGGAGGAATCGATAGTGTTTAGAACCAGCGAGGTCTTGTTTGGAGCGTGATTCTTTCATTGGGTCTGTCCTGAGAGATCTCTCTGTGGAAACGCTAAACATCCGCAGCGAGAGCCGCCACCCGGAGAGCGGGCCTTATCAGTCGCCACTCAGGGCAGTGTCCCGGTCCAGCCAGCCTCTCCTCTCGCCCCTCACCCTGGCCCTATCTCTCCACAGCCCCCGTCAACACCGACACCGATTAGATCTCCCCCACAGTTTCCCCTCTATCGCTGCATCTCTCCCCAGCTCTCTCGCTTCGGTGTTAGCCTCCTGATAAGACAACTCCCCAGGACAATCCCCAACCCAAATTGATGCATTGTCGGATGCGATGATACAGGGGTGGGGGGGGGGTTTGTCCAACCAAAAGAACCAAACATTCTGTCTTCCAACCTCTTCGCTTTTTCCACCCAAAACAATCACGTACCACTACGTTTTTCTCCCCCTAAGACCAGCGTTTACCAATACTCCCTCCTTCAACTTCCTGTCCCCTGTTTCCCCCCTCACCTCCTCAGTGCCCTTTTCCCTACCTCACCCTTCCACCGTACGCCTGCTGGGGCCTCATCTTTCAATAAGCAATCGTCCATGCTCTCTCACCTCTCAACTCCCTGTGCCCCCCCCCCCCCCTGCTCTCGCTCCTGAGCAAGGAAGTTCACATTATTTTTGACTGCTTTTAGTGCTTTCTGTCAATACCCAGAAGTGCATGCACGTACATGCGCACACACACAAAAAAGAAGGAAACCCCTTCGACCTTCCATATATATCCAGTCTATTGCTGCCCTCCCTTCACCCCAACACGGGCAGCAGCAGCAGAATGATATTAGAATTCAGTTGACCTGATGATCACTATGGAGAGAGGTCACGAGGTCAACACCGGACCTAATGAAATCGGCTGCCGCTCCTCTGATTGGGTATCATCCCGCCTGCTGCTGAACCCATTGAATTCGCTTTGGGAAGGCTCAAAAACACACACGGATGTATTGTTTTGAGGTACACCCAGCACACTCAGCAATGTGTGGGTGGAGGGAAAAACAAAAGAAAACAGGAATGCATGCATGCATGAACATAGTAACACTCCCCCACACACAAAGGTCAGTGTGGGGGTCCTATCCACTTCCTGGTCCACGGTGAGTGACGGCTCCAAACGGAGGCTTTTACTTATTCACGGTATTTCTCTGTATACACTGTCAGGAGGGCCCTGCTTCTTCTGTCTGCGTTACAGCCGAGCCGGCCAAACTCGGCTGTAAAGTCACCTTTTATCGGCTGGCTCATACCCCGCTGTTTCCTCTGAACCAGGGAGAACATTTACACATAAGCTTATGGCTTAGATGTCCTGCTGGACAGTGTTTAGCGAGTAAACATCCCGAGGCAGATTATGTTTAAGGCAGTTCATGTATTATACCTGTAGATAGGGACGAGGCGATATATACAACTTCAAAAACTACGAGGTATGCTAACGCAAAGCGATATCTGTGCGTGGCTTTCGTTCTGCTCTTGTTTTTATTTACTGTTTATATTGCGTGACAATGTACTAGGCCTGCTGTTGTGCGTTTCATTATATTACCCAATTGCCATAGAGGTTCAGTTTAATTTGTCTACCCTTTGCAAGTAAAGGTTAAAACAAATGTTTCAAGCAGATTATACACATGCATCACAGACACACACACACACACACACACACACACACAAATACATGCATAGCTGGGTGGAAGGCTCTTCCCCAACATTACAGCAGGTTATTAATTAATTTGGAGTAAGGGGATGCCTGGACTTTGGGAATAGATGTTTAAAGAAGGAATGCAACAAATGAGGATATGGTGGGGGCTGAGGAGGGCAGGGAGTCTTCACACGCGCAGGCATTTTAATCATGGCTAAAGTGGCAGAAAAGGAGCACTTAAGTGGAGAGCAGGCAGAGGGTTGCTATTAATGACTTTACGCCCGAGGAACCTTTCGGAAGCTGAGTTGAGACATTAGGAAAGATTGGTAGCTATGCCCCAGCTTGCTTTTGACACTTCAGAATTCCCTTTAAGGATTATGTCTCTAGCCTTGGTAAAGTTGTTATGTCTGTATATATTGATTTTAGGAGATGCTTCTTTTTTTTTTACACCCCTTTTGACTAATGCAAAATGTTATCCCTTTTAAGGTGTTATAGGTAAGTGTTTTAATTGAGGTCCTTACTCTTTTTTTTATCTACACCAGTTATTTTGTTGGTGAAATCTAAGGCAAGAATAGTGACTGTGACAGCTGATCTCATGTCTAAAATTGAATTACGGGTTCAAATCAAAGACATGCACAGAGTGACACTGGCATGTAAAGTATTTCAGCAATGTGACAACTAACTAAATTAGAAATTATGATTGTTCTGATATGGAATATTAAGCAGTCAGAATGCAGTGACCCACACCGTTGTTCATACATACACCATTGGAAATGGCCAATAGGCATCTTGATTTAACCTTTGAATTATCTTTGCCATTTGGATTTTCATATTTGTTACTCAGTTCAGCAAACTAAGTAGTAAGAGCAGAATGCGAAAGTGCCTGATGTTTTGGCACATACTAATGCTTTTACATGAATAAGTAACTTTTATTAATTGCGTTTCATGCGTTACAATTTGTTTGAACATTTATGTGACCTTTTTTCAATAGACTAATGTTGTGCAATTAACACAATCCTAATTGTCTCTGAATAAGTGGAATTTCTATATTTTTTTACGATTGCTAACATCCCAATCTGTTCTCACAGACCATGCAGTCAATTTACATGTTTCAAAAATGCTTACGTTACTTTGCCATGCAAGCTTACCCAATACCAACAATGTTGATCTTTCTTGTCTTATTTACAAATAATTTCACACAGCAGCCAGAAATTAAAATTGAATGTCCTGAACCTTGAATATAGTCTAAAGTCTCTTTTCACCAACAACAACAGCAGCTCAAAAGGGAAATTGTATCAGTTGACAATTGAAAGTGACAAATAGCTGATTTACTGTAAATTGTGTAAAATAGCTGATTACTGTGGTTAATTTCAATAAGAGAAAAAGCCAGTTGTTGAAGTTCTTTCGGTTATATAGGCATGCACACAGTAAAAATGTGGATGTTCAACGTGGGTACATAACAACATAGAGGAGAAGAGACAGAGAAAAGAATGACTGGACCAGGCAGAGGAGTATCAGTGAGAGGAGTAGCTGGACCAGGGAGAGGAATAGTTAGACCAGGAAAAGGAATACCAGGGTGTAGAGTAGCTGGACCAGGGACAGGAGTATCAGGGAGAGGAGTAGCTGGACCACAGAGAGGAATAGTTAGACCAGGAAGAAGAATACCAGGGTGAAGAGTAGCTGGACCAGGGAGAGGAGTGGCTGGACCAGGGAGAGGAGTACTTAGACCAGGGAGAGGAGTAGCTGGACCAGGGAGAGGAGTAGTTAGACCAGGGAGAGGAGTAGCTGGACCAGGGAGAGGAGTAGCTGGACCAGGGAGAGGAGTAGTTAGACCAGGGAGAGGAGTAGCTGGACCAGGGAGAGGAGTGGCTGGACCAGGGAGAGGAGTACTTAGACCAGGGAGAGGAGTAGCTGGACCAGGGAGAGGAGTAGCTGGACCAGGGAGAGGAGTAGTTAGACCAGGGAGAGGAGTAGCTGGACCAGGGAGAGGAGTAGCTGGACCAGGGAGAGGAGTAGTTAGACCAGGGAGAGGAGTAGCTGGACCAGGGAGAGGAGTAGCTGGACCAGGGAGAGGAGTAGCTGGACCAGGGAGAGGAGTAGCTGGACCAGGGAGAGGAGTAGCTTGACCAGGGAGAGGAGTAGCTGGACCAGGGAGAGGAGTAGTTAGACCAGGGAGAGGAGACCAGGGAGAGGAGTAGCTGGACCAGGGAGAGGAGTAGCTGGACCAGGGAGAGGAATACCAGGGTGAAGAGTAGCTGGACTAGGGAGAGTAGCTGGACCAGGGAGAGGAATAGCTGGACCAGGCAGAGGAGTAGTTAGACCAGGCAGAGGAGTAGCTGGACCAGGAAAGGGAGCAGCTGGACCAGGGATAGGAGCAGCTGGACCAGGGATAGGAGTAGTTGGACAAAAAAGTCTTACTAGAAGTGGAAAGTGTACAATCATCAACAACCACATGACCAAATGTCACTCCTGGATGAAGACTACAGAGACCTCTGGGCTCCGATAATGACTGCCAGGGGTAGATAAGGCATGGCAAGCGTTTCTATCCAAGGTGCAATGTTGTGGACGAGAACATGTTTGCATGTGCTGACGATTTTATAGATTAGAACATGGCCGTTCCGTGTCTTTGTGTATGTTATTGCTCAACAGTTGAAAACCGAAGGCTCTGCATCTTGGATTTTTCTTTTTATGACTGACAGCAATTTCATGTTGCTTATGAAGCCTTTACCGCAGCAATTCGGAAACAATTGTTTCCTGATGCACATTATATAAAGTGACGATGACTCATTCACTTACATGCAGTATTTGTAATGCCATGGACTGTTTGTATTTTGAAAGTCGTTGTGCTATAATTGACTGTATGTTCCTCTTGGATATGAAACATGCAAGTGTTTTGACCTAATTATTTAATATTGAGTCTTGCTTGCCGTGTTTTGATGGCGTTCGTGTATGTAGAGAAAAGGTTTGTGCATCTTTAAATTTAGAGTTCGTATTAAACAAACAAAACGTGGTTTTGAGCAGAACATCTACAACGTGGCTAATTGTGTGATGTAGGCGTGTCGCTATGTTACGAGTTTAGAAAAAAATCATAAGTACAGGTACACACGCTTGTTAGCCATTGTAAAAACTGTAACGTTGCCATGAGTGAAAATCACTGCCATTTGCCCAGTTAGCAAATGTTCATTGCAATATATTTCTTGGTGTGTCTGTGTGATTTCAGCCAATTGGACTGCAGACAGCATGACAATCTGTCTCATATTGGGTTGAGACATATCCAGGGCTAATCTGGGTGCCCGACTGAGTTTACATCTTTTCCACCCAGAGGGTCAAGAATGATAGAGAACTACCCCTGTTTGCATACGGTGTGTAGTTGTCATGATACATGGCTGCTTAGAGTGGGTGCAGCAGCCTGACACACTGCATTTCAGAGAGAAAAGGATTACTTAACGCAGGCTTGCATTGGCTCATACCCTGTGCCAGTTTCACGTTGATTGATCACTTTGATTAAAGGAAATTAGGAGATCATATCTTGACAGGATGTGTGTGTGTGTGTATGTATCTGTGTGCATGTGGTTTTTGGGTGTGTGTGTGTGTTCATACTGTATATGCCGCCACATTAGATTTCCAGTAAGACATGTAATATCTCCTGTCACTCTTGGACTCTGTATAAATAGACACATCCGTCACAGTGATGACTGACGTCGTGTCGCACATCTAAACTCCCGTGGTCTTCCACACAGCACTCCCTTGTAAAAACGTTTGACATGAACTCTAGTGACATATATAGCCTTTTCTTCTGCACATATTTTACATTTATGTGAATTCTCTGATTCTCTGATGTGGAAAAAGAGGAGGAGAAGGGAACAGGGGAGTGAGGGGAGATGGAGGAGAGGAGAGGAGGAGTAGGGAACAGGGGAATGAGGAGAGATGGAGGAGAGGAGAGGAGGAGTAGGGAACAGGAGAGGGAGGGGAGGTGGAAGAGAGGAGAGGAGGAGTAGGGAATAGGGGAGTGAGGGGAGACGGTGGATAGAGAGGAGGAGAAGGGAACAGGAGAGGGAGGGGAGGTGGTGGAGAGAGAGGAGGAGAAGGGAACAGGAGAGGGAGCGGAGGTGGTGGAGAGAGAGGAGGAGAAGGGAACAGGAGAGGGAGCGGAGGTGGTGGAGAGAGAGGAGGAGAGGGAACAAGAGAGGGAGGGGAGATGGTGGAGAGAGAGGAGCAGGAGAGGGAGGGGAGGTGGTGGAGAGAGAGGAGGAGAAGGGAACAGGAGAGGGAGGGGAGATGGTGGAGAGAGAGGAGGAGAAGGGAACAGGGGAGGTGGAGGAGTGGCCATCGGCGGGTGGTCTGATCAGAGTCTCTCTGTGGCCCCACAGGGCAGAGGCAGGGCGTGGCCCCTCCCCTCTTCCACTCTCTAACTCTGGTTTCTTATTTTTCTTCTTCTTTTTTTTATTTTGCCAGTTCCCCCACCCTCTCTCCTTCAGGGTGCGGGGCTGCTGAGGTTGGTGGTCCACTGGGGCTTTGATGGACAACCTTTCATGCCTCGCTCCCGCTCTCCTGCCTCCCACCGTATCTCATTTTCGTTGCCTTGTTGTTGCTCTGTGTTTTTTTTTCTTGCTCCCTCTTGCCACACGCCTCTTTCGTTTTCGAGATCCCACTCGCGGCCTCCTCTATTTTTTTCCTTTGCAGGGCTCGTTTTCGCTCTTCCATTACTCACCATCAGAAAGAAAGGAAAAAAACTATAACAAAAAAAAAAACTGTAACGGCTCTCTCTCTTCTCTAACCCTACACAGCCAGTGTATGACAGCAAGTCAGAGTTGTAGCCAAACCCAAGAGCCGACATGTGAACAAGCTGTTCTCTCCAACTGTCCACAAAATGTCAAATAAAATGTACGATGGACTGCCCTCTCAGCTTTAGAACGATCTGCCCGTGTTCTTGTATTGTATTATTCAATCCCATGGACTTCTTTTTCCCCATCCCCAATCTTAACTTTTCTTTCAAAAAGAGTGCTTCATTTATTTTTAAGAACCGTACAAATAAACAAATAAGTCTTTTGTAGATTGTTTTAAAATAGGTTTACATGTGAAAGCAGACGCTCAACGTTCATCATATGTGTGTATGACTGTTCTTAGTGTGTGTGTGTGTGTGTGTGTGTGCCAGCCTGCATATGGGACAAGTAGGAATTAAATGGCCGCTGCTGTTTGGTCATTTTTGATTGTGTAGTATGCGCGTGCGTCTCTGTGTGTGTGTGTGTGTGTGTGTGTGTGTGTGTGTGTGTGTGTGTGTGTGTGTGTGTGCATTGCGCTGAATAAGGAGTTTCTTAGGGAGCCTTCAGTCATCGCGGGGATCAGCTAAGCTCCAGCTGTCCGTCTTGCGGCTCTGTAATTTAGTTGTCCCTGTAAGCAGAGCTGGCTGAGACAGACACCACCTATTACAGAAAGGCCCTGCACAGAGTGACAGACAACCAAATATTACACCCAATAATACCCCGCACGACAGCGGCACTTAATGCTGACGGAGGGGGAAAACACAGAGGGCTGGACGAGACGAGAGGTGAGGGTAGAGAGTGAGTGAGTGAGTGAGTGAGTGTGTGTGTGTGTGTGTGTGTGTGTGCTGGAGGGGGGAAACAAGCGGAGTAGTTTTATTCTCAGGGACCTTTTCACAAGAAACTTCACTGCAGAAACATTCACACCAAGGGCAAGTATAACCACTAATTTACCAATCACGTATACATAACTTGCTTGCATAATGTTCACACACATATTCCCAAATTGCCTTGCAAAATGGGTGACTCTGATTGGTTAAATAATCAATTCAAGCTGGCCCTGAAGAATAGGATTGAAAGAAATACATTCCTTTCATTATCTTGAGCTGGCTGCAGAGCTGCAGAGTTGCCCTTGAAAAGTCTGCCAGGGAAACTTTTCAACTGAAATTAACTGTGTGTGTGTGTGTGTGTGTGTGTGTGTGTGTGTGTGTGTGTGTGTGTGTGTGTGTGTGTGTGTGTGTGTGTGTGTGTGTGTGTTTACAATAACAGATACGGTTAAGTAGACAAAAAAAAGAAAAGAAAAGAAGAGTTTTGACTCACCCAGTGACATGTGTCCATTAAGGCTAACCGACAGACTTCTCGTCAGGACACATGGACACCAAGACAGACGGACTGTCCGCCAGGCAGAAGCACAGTGTGTGTGTGCGTGTGTGTGTGTGGGGGGGGGGCATACCCTGTGACAGTCGGCACGAGAAAGCGGATGACTTTAGTGAGTTGTGGCATCCATTTTGTCACCTGTCAGTGAAAAGGCCCCACGGAGAGATGCACCGCCGTGACAAATGACGAGGGAGGGAGGGAGGGAGGGAGGGAGAGAAACAAATGCGGTTAGCGACCGCAGGTGTCTCACCGAGTCAGAGACAGAACTAGTTCCCCTCAACAGTCAGATGAAGGTTGAGCGATGTTTACTGCATGCACACTGTGTGTGCGTGTGTGTGTGTGTGTGACTGTGTGTGTGTGTGTGTGTGTGACTGTGTGTTTTCCTGCTGAGAATGGCATCCGAGTCACGGCCCCCCCAGAGACACTCTTTGACAGCATCTCTCCAACTGTTACGCCGCCCCAGCAAATCAATATCAATCTAACTTCTCCACGCTGATAAGAGGGAACCGCGCTTGTATGCCTCCCCCCCCCCCCCTTCTGTGTGTGTGTGTGTGTGTGTGTGTGTGTGTGTGTGCGGTGGGTTTAATTGTTAATTTTTCTCTCTGTGTCATCATGCTTTAGTGTTCCGTTGTGTTTGCGGTGGGAGTTTACCTGCTCGGAGACTCTAAGCACGGCATCCGTCCTCAGGGACCCCGGCGCACATCACCCAGGCACAACAAACGCAGCTAAAGCGCGGCGCGCGGGGAAAACAAGGCCGCGGCGACGGAACGAGAGGCTGTAAAAAGACTTTCCCCACCCGATGGGGGGGAATTGGTGACATTGAGCATATTCTTAGCTCGGAGGCGTGCCGTAAACGGCGTGGCGCGAGCGCGGAGGGGAAACACAAAGAGAAACACAAGGAAACACGCCGCTGTCTTGCCAGTGTCTCTGCACAGATGGAACGATTCGAAAGGCCGGTCTTTCCTGCGACATCTATTCAATTTACGTTGCTACGTATGTGTTTTAAAGCCAATTATCTGTAATACATTCCCCCGGCCCTTCTACGTTTCACGGCG
This sequence comes from Galaxias olidus, assembly GCA_026901105.3. NCBI lineage: Eukaryota > Metazoa > Chordata > Actinopteri > Galaxiiformes > Galaxiidae > Galaxias > Galaxias olidus. The sequence continues at coordinate 155,467 of JAPMUY010002112.1, read as the reverse complement.
GCTTAAGCCCTCGCGGCAGCAGAGGAAATGGGGAAAAAAGAAACGTCGGTTGAAATGAATCAGTGTATCAAATCCTGCTCAGGACGTCGTCACGTCACAGATGGACGAGTACATGAGACGAGGCGGAACATATCTGCCTTCCCACGCGGGGGAGACGGGAGAGAGGTGACCTTGGGAATAGTTCGCTGCCATTGAACTATATAGGGGCCGCGGCAAAGTCATTTGCGCACCGTTGAAGACGGGGCCCGCCACGCCCGCGCGGGAGACATGAGGAATGTTCCGTGCGTGTTCTACGATCTACGAGCGCTCGTCGCGTCTGCGGAACCGTAAGCGGGTCCCTGGGGGTGGGCGGTCCGCGGGGGCCGCGTTATTTGCGTGCGCGCTCGGAACGATCGTAATTCACAGCGCATGGACGGCCTAGGCCCCGCGCGCGCGCGCGCGTTCCGTTAACCTTGCAAATGGGGTTTCATGAAGTCGTATTGATCTGCATGGTGTCGTTGGCTCCAGAGGACCCTATTACTAACTCTCATTTGACTTTGGAAAACGCGCTGTGACCGCCACCTGCTGTGCCCACACCTCTCGCTAGTTAAATGAACACGAGCGCCGTCACACCGCTCCGACACGGTCAACAGTCCGACGCCTCGGAGCTCCGGTGGGGGGGGGGTTTCCCAAACAATGTGGCACATGCCCACTGCACCCAGCCCGCCGCTGTTAAGGACGATTGTAATATTAGTGGCAGCAGAAAGGGTTTTTGCATTAAAAACAGCTAGAAGGTGGCAGCTGGTGCCCTGAGGAAACACATTCACTTCCAAACCTCCGCCTTTTTAAGGTCACGCGCGTTGACATTTATTCAGTTCCTGCTATTTAGTCAGGTAATTAAGTCAACTGCAAATTCCCATTTCTGTGTGTGTCTGTGTGTGTGTGTGTGTGTGTGTGTATTTCTGTGCAAGGGCGTGTGCGTCTCTGTGCGAGTGTGTGAGGGTGAGTGCTTCCAAAATCGACCTGAAGTCAAATGAGAAACTGTTGTTTTGCACGTAGAAAACCACTTGGGCTGAGTTAATGATACCATGGGGCAATCAGTCATAACTCCCTCAGCTGAGACCAGCGTGTGTGTGTGTGTGTGTGTGTGAGAGAGAGAGAGAGAACAGTGACGAGACAAACAGCCTAATAGGTAAATGTGGATCGGGTAGCTGAAAGCATTCCTCAGTCAATATGGACCCTGTTGTTTGGCTACCACCTCCATCCGTTTCAATAGACGCCAATGGTCGTTGAGGAGAAAACGGTCACGCGTGAACAACGATCTCCAATAAGCTGCATCAGCTCCCCGTACGTGGACACAGACACACTCCGTGCTAAAAACACACCAACACCCGCACACCACCCTCTAGAACGGCTACTGTCCTCTGTCTTTGCCTCAGTTTTTGTTGCTGTCTCACCCCTCACCCTCCCCTCCCCTCCCCACCCCACCCCACCCCTCCCCTCCCCTCGTCTCCCCACCCCTCCCCTCCCCTCCCCTCCCCTCGTCTCTCCACGGCTTGCTGAAGAGGCAGAAGGGTTACGACAGTGCCATTACCGTCTCCGTCTTCGACACCCGCGTTTAATCGCAACCCCCCCCACACCACGCCACGCCACGCCGCACCCGCCCGTCTCCCCCCCGCCGCGGTGAGGTGCTCGTCCAGCCCGGGCCCGACGCGCGAGCCGTCCAGAGAACCCTCCCCCGCGGGCCGGAGGGTGAGAGGGAGGAGAGGGGCCTCTCTAGTTTATTTAGGTCACGCCAGCGGCAGGGGGGGGTGGGTAGAGATTTGCAATGCAGCCGGTCCGACAGAGGAGCCGTCTCCCGGAGCCGTCTCGCGTCCACCTGACAGACCTGTCTCCCGGAGAGATGGAGTTGGAGGAGAGGAGAGGAGAGGAGAGGAGAGGAGAGCGCGGCCTGCTACCCGGGAGGAGAGTACAGGAGCTCTGGCTGCACTGACGGACAGGAGTCCCAACGCTGGTAGGGGGGTTTGGGAGAGGGTTGCTTTGTAAAGGCAGGGGGGAGCGCTGGCGAGCGTGTCAGGAGAACGCGGCGAGCTGACAAAATGCTCCCGCTCACTCCTCTCTTGTTTCCCTGTCTGGCTCTGGGCGATGGATCTCACAGTCTTCACCTGCGAGAGGAGAGATACCTGGCGACTGTTTGACAGGTGAGGAGAGGGACACGGCGAGTGGTGAACGCCGGTGAATGCTTTCGCTCAAGCACCGGCACATGCTGAAAAACACACACACTCACGCAAACACACACAGACTCACGCAAACACACATGCACACGTGGATCCTCCAAGGAGCCGCTGTCCGCTGAAGGCCCAGGTAAAGGAGTAGCAGAGAGTACAATCAAAGCCGGTGGTGTTTCTAAGTGTCTGTGTGTGTGTGTGTGTGTGTGTGTGTGTGGGGGGGGGGGGGGGATTGGTGAATGCTTTGCGCTGCTCCTCTGGGAGAGTCATTAGATGCTTTCACAGACTGGGGATCGACATCTCTGCCTACTTGCCATTTTGCAGACAGACCTATGACTTCCTTGTCACACGCACAGCCCACCTTCTTTCTGTTCTGCATGGGTAGCTACCACCCCCTCAATCCGACAAGCGCACGCACGCACACACGCACGCACGCGCGCACGCACGCGCATGTAGAAAACAGCTCTGTGCAACTTTTAGTAGGTCAGCCCCTCCGGCCCAAACTTTCCCAGGTAGGGAGTTTCTGATTTAGGCATTGTATTTTTTCCTCCCCCCTACACACCAGCTCATTAGGAGAGAACAAAAAGACCGTATTCACACGTAGATCTCTAATTACAGGAAATATATCCATGTCCTCTCATACCTATTCATGACTAAAATAGACAAGCCTTTTTTTTAAACAATAAAAAAAAAAACACGTTAGGAAAAAGATTCAAACGAAGGCGTGGGAAAGTACAAAGAGAAATGGGTTTCTCCCCAAGTCCCTTTGCCTGACTGCCAGAGGGCCCTTACCCCACTGCCAGAGCGAGGCAGGCCTCTGGAGGGGTCCTCCAGGCCTCCAGCAGACTCCCGAGTGTAGAGTCACCTTTGTCCTGCTGTTGGTTCCCATCAAGCACAAAAAAAAATGGATCAGAGACGAAAAAAGAGAGAGGGAAAGAGACGGAGAGATGGGGGGGGTCTTGTTCTTTCTTTGAAATGGACGTCTCTCTGCCTCAGCGTTCCGGGTGTGGCTCACTCGTGGGACACCTCTCTTTTTTTCCCCCTGTTCTTTTTTTGGCGTGTTTCTTTATCACATCGGGAGAAGCGAGGAGTGTGTACCGCCCGCGGGGAAGATCACACGCGCCCAGCGCTCAGGCAGGTATCAGAGTCGGTAACGGGGTTGGAGAGGCAACGTTAGCAGGCTCCCTAAGCCTACCAGACAGAGGCTGTCCCCGCTAGCTGGAGTTAGCCTCGCTCCCTGAGGGCTGCTACGTGTGTCGAGGACGGGGGGGCACGCATGCACAGCCACTTGTGTGATAGCCATCACACGGGATTAGCTTTTATCGGGTCCTCAAAACTACCCACACACATTTCACCCGCCCCCCCAAACACACACACACACACACACACACACACACACACACGCACAAACGCTCCAACACATAAAGCTTGCAGACATATGTCAACTTCCTTCAAAGCTGATACATAGTAATGTAGGCCAAATAATACTGTGGGGACATTGTGCTGTCTTCACAAACACGCTATCATCCATCTTGCTGTGTGGAGGAGCAGACATCACCAGATCTTTTCCCCTCGCTCGTCTCTGCTTTGGCAATGCACTTGGTAGTTCTAATTCTTAGTCCTAATTCGGTATCATTTAGTACCCGTCGAGTTGTTTATCCCTTGTTTGCTCGCCCACAGTTGTTAGAAAATCTAAAATGTGGAAATTAATACCGTCCACGTGCGCGATAAAAAATAACAAGCTGGTCCGTAGCTGATACAAATGAAGCAAGAAATCCGCAGTGGACGGCAATCCATCCATTCCAATTCCGGGATTGAAATTAGAGCACCGGGGAGGAAAAAAAATAGATCAATAGGCCTCTCCGCTCGGGAACAAAACAACACAACAAGAAGTAATGGGAGGCTGTCAAAAACATAATTCAAGTAATTACGTGTGTGGACATATTCATACACCCCCCCCCCCCCCCCCCCCGCCCCAACACACAGAGAGCCCTGCTATCGGCCGCCGCTGAATAACGAGAGTGGACGGGGAAACAGAGACGGTGGTCACTCCGTCGCCGTTGCCGTGCGTACGGAGGCCTCGACCACGCTACGCGCCTTTTCTTTTCACTTTGCACTCATTGCTCGTACACTTCCTCTGGTGCTCCAGGCACAACTCACGTGCCTGATATTTAGACCGCGTCAGCGTAACGGCAGGCCCGTTCTCTGCTTCACACTTTGTGTAGTTTGAAAATGTACGACACTCTTTTTGAAACCCCCTGAACACAGTTCTTCACATTCAAACGAAAAGCTCTCGTGTTCCTTTTTGGAAAACACTGTCATTCAAAATGCCACACTCATTGACCAATCGCTTTACACCCAGTCCAGTCATGTGCGAACATTTGTTCACTTAGAAATGTTTGGCTTGATCCATAGGTGGTTGTATCCAAATATATGAGAGTAATATTGAATGCCGAGCTTTTACAACAGACTGCAGTGCAGTCTGCAGACGGGAATATGAATATACCTGTGCATAGTTTTTTTATAGAAAAATGCTTAAAAAAAAATGTCTTACTGTGTTTGCTTTTGCAAGTAATGTTTCAATGTGTGTGTGTGTGTGTGTGTGTGTGTGTGTGTGTGTGTGTGTGTGTGTGTGTGGTTGTTGTATGTAAAGTTTTTAGAATATGAGCCATATTTTCAGAAATCAGGGTTAAGCAATTGGAATAGAAACTGTAAAGAGAAAAGGGGATGATACATTCTAGAAGAATCACTGTACTGTATGCTGATGAATAGCCATTGCAAATGAATCACTTAAGACGAATAACATAAACAGTCGACGTGAGGAACGTGATGGCGCTATTTTTTTAATGTTTCAGTGTGTCCCGGAACAATTTGAGAAAAGAGAGGAAAAGCGTGGAGTGTTTAAAGTCAACAATTCATTCTAATCAAAGCGAGAACAGAAACATCTGTTGGGAGTCCAAAGTGCTTCTTTGAGAAGTTGCGAACGCCACAAACGCAACAAGAAAATGGAAGGTGAGGATCGATGAATATGAATCTCTCTCCCTTTCTCTCTCTCCTCTCTCTCTCTTCCTGCGAGGAGATAAGAGTGGGGAGACAAGGGAGGAGGCTTTATCGACTGGCTCGGCGATCGTTACTGACACCTCCACACCTCACAATGCAACCGGGAAGGAGAAAAAAAAGGGGAATTGGAGTATCATAGAGAACATGATGGCACAGCGAACTCAACACTGTCGGCCAGGGCAGGGCGAGTCAATGGGAACATAGCCGATGTTTTGATTAGTGCAGATTACAGAAGCCAGTCGATAAAGCGGTTTGGATTAAAAAAGAAAAAAAAAGAAGTCACGCAGAGTTGATCTTGTCACTTGGTTCACCTGGCTGCTAATTTATTCAGTCAGTCGCAGGTTCGTTTTTTCTTTTTCTTTTTTTCTTGGCTCCAAGTCAGCTCGACATTTTTTTACACAGTTGTCAGCGAGGAGTTGGACGTCACCTCGCATTCCTCCCAGTGAGAGCACTACTCCAATTAATTGTTCCAGCTTGGACGTGGGCTCCCGAAGTCAAAGGAAAGAAAAAAAGAACACGGCGTCAGAATGCGCCACAGCTCCATGTTGTGAAAAGACGAGGCCTTGGCGGAGAAACGGAGTTCATTGACTCTGGCCTTTTTAACTTTGACCGCAAAGTCCTTGGTTCTTTCACTCCACAATGTGGAATGTAGACACTCCACATGAACTGAACTGCACTTGAACCCCTGCTCAATCTCCTGGCTCTCTCTGTCGGTCTCTTTGACTGGCCCAAGCTTGCTACAGAGCACCAACATACAGTCATGGCCAAGAATATTGGCTCCCCTGCACTTATTTCAGATGATTCACCACCTCTCCCAGAAAACTGGTTCACTTAAAAATGCTTTGGTATTCACATAATTATTTCTCTTGATTGCATTGGAACAACACAAAAAAGCAGAGAGAAAAAAAAAATCTGATATCATTCCACACAGATCTCCAAAAATGGCTTGGACAAAATTATTGGCACCTTTTCAAAATTGTAAGAAATAATTGGATTTCAAGCATGTGATGCTCATTTAATTTGTCATTAAACTCGCCTGTGGCAAGTAACAGGTGCTGGCAATATAGAAACCACACTTGCAACCAGTTTAAATGGAGAAAAGTTGACTCTACCTTTGTGTTGTGTGTCTGTGTGTACCACACTGAGCATGGAGAAAAGAAAGAGCAAAGAATTGTCAGAGGATTTGAGAACCAAAATTGTGGAATAGCATGGACAATCTCAAGGCTACAAGTCCTTCTCCAGAGATCTTAACGTTCCTCTGTCCACTGTACGCAATGTCATCAAGAAGTGTACAGGCCATGGCACTGTACCTAACCTCCCTGAACGTGGACGGAAGAGAAAAATCTATGAAAGATTGCAACGAAGGATTGTTCGAATAGTGGATAAAGAACCTCGATCAACTTCCAAACAAACTCAAGCTTACCTGCAGACACAGGGTACAACAGTGTCAGCTCCCACTATCCGTTGCCATCTGAATGAAATGGGACGCTATGGTAGAAGACCCAGGAGGATCCCACTGCTGACACCGAGACATAAAAAAGCCAGACTGGAGTTTGTCAAAACTTACCTAAGGAAGCCGACATCCTTCTGGGAGAACGTCCTGTGGACAGACGAGACCAAAATAGAGCTTTTTGGTAAAGCACATCATTGTTCTGTTTACAGAAAACAAAATGAGGCCTTCAAAGAAAAGTACGCAGTCCCTACGGTCAAAACATGGTGGAGGTTCACGGATATTTTGGGCTTGCTTTGCTGCTTCTGGCACCGGATGCCTTGGCTGTGTGCATGGCATCCTGAAATCTGAAGACTACCAAAGAATTTCGGAGCGCAATGTAGGTCTCAGTGTCAGTAAGCTGGGTCTCCGTCAGAGGTCATGGGTCTTCCAGCAGGACAATGACCCAAAGCATACTTCAGAAAGCACCCAGAGACGGTTTAAGACAAAGCACTGGAGAGTTCTAAAGTGGCCATCAATGAGTCCAGATTGAAATCCCATGGAACACCTGTGGACAGATCTCAGAACAGCAGTTGGGAGAAGGCACCCTCCAAATCCGAGAGACCTGGGGCAGTTGGCAAAAGAAGAGTGGTCCACATTTTTAATAGAGCGGTGTAAATTAACCCATTCATGGTTACAGGAAGCAATTGATTTCAGTTATGTTTTCCAAAGGGTTTGCTACCAAATATTAAGTTGAGGGTGTCAATAGTTTTGTCCAGGCCATTTTGGATTTCTGTGTGGAATGATATCAGATTCGGCTTTTTTTCTGTGAATACCAAAGCATTTTTTATTGAAACAATTTTCTGGGAAAAGTGGTGCATTATCTGAAAGAAGTGCAGGGGTGCCAATATTTTTGGCCATGACTGTATATACCTATGTTTGTTTGTTTGTTTCTTCTCTACCTAGCTTTCTGCTTCACTGCAGGGGTTGGAGGGTAACCAGCAGTCAGAACGGCACTGTCAATCAAAGGCTTCCGTCGGAAGATTGGATGTCCTTCGCTGCAAACAGGATGATCCTATTTAGAGTGGGCTCTGTCTTTCTCTCTAGTTTCTTCCATCTGTGGTGTTTAGAAATAGAGATATAAAGGGGGGGGTGGGGGTGGGGGTGGGGTGGGGTGTGGGGGGGCTGAAATAAGAGTGAGATAAATCTATAGAGAGAGAGAGGGAGAAGGGGGGAGAGGAGGGAGACAACTTATCTGTGCTAAGTTCCGGCTGCACACGGTGTGAATCATTGATGGTGAGCAGGGTGGCTGCTTCCAGGGGAGGGCTGGTGTGGGGACGCTTCTGGATTTGAAATGGAAAGTGGTACGGGGCTTAACATAAGAGTCCCTCCAGGATCATATAGGGCACAGTCTATCTAAATCACACACACACACACACACACACACACACACACACACACACACACACACACACACACACACAACATTATTCATAGAGGGTCCATTGACCTGAGATAAGGTAGGAGGAGATTTGTCCTGTTCATGTGGAACGTGATCATGGAGCTTGTTTTCAGACAAAAACATTTCAAGTCTCTCTGAAAGAGTGGCCTCTCTCTCGCCGTCTGAGAGCCACGCGCACCGGACACAGGAATCAAGCCATGCAGGTAAAAACCCTCTCGAAAACAACGGCACCTCCTCCACTTTGCTGCACTCCATCCACTGGGTCTTTTTTTGCAAACTTTTTGTGTTACGCTGTTGTTGTTTCGTTATTTCTGATCCATAACGGGCCGCTCCTCCGGTGCAAAACAAAAGATCTGATTGCATCATGAGAGCGGCGGCGAGCGGTGTGAAGCGGAGGGCAGGGGATTTAAGACCGAGAGAAACGAGAAGAGAGAGAGGGTCCAAAAATAAGAACCAGGCGGCTCACGACAGGATGGCATACAGAGAAAAATAAGGGAATTATTTACTTTGTGAAAGGACCCGAGGAGAAGATATCCAGGGTTTGCAGAGAGGACAAGAGGAGGAGGAGGGTCGAGGCCGACGCGACCTGAGAGGGTGACGCAAGAAGAGGGGCGCGCAGTCCACTCTAGACGGAGGGAGGGGAGAGAGAGCGGTGGAGGAGGATGGGGTGTCCTAGATAAAGGACAGCGGAGGAGGGGATAATAGGCTCCCGGGTTGGGATGGAAGGGCAGAATGACACGAGCACAGCCGAGGGGAAGTGACTGGCTGCGGCCCGCTGAGGGGAAGCTGATTATCCCCCCTGGTCGGATGCTCTGGATCACGCTCACACGGCAAGGCCGGCAGGAAACGTGTGTGTGTGTGTATGTGTGTATGTATGTGTGTGTCTGTCCGTCATCATCCAGTAGTCTAAATACATGTCCTTCTCCCCTTCCCTCCTCTTCCTCGCCCGCTCAGGTTGCAACGCCACAATGATCTCCGAAGTAATCTCACCTCCGCCACCCTGTCCTCCTCGTGCGGTCGCCACGGAAACAAGACGGGCACGCCTAATTATTTTTGTGTGGCTCCCCCTGGGCCGTAGTCTGTCGGGCTGAGAGAGGAAGCGCGCGCGCGCGTGTGTGTGTGTGTGTGTGTGTGTGTGTGTCTGTCTGTGTGTCTGTCTGTGTGTTTGTGTATGTGTATGTGTGTGTGTGTGTGTGTTCCCCCCCAGGCCCTGAAGTTGCTGGCGTGGCTCCGTGCCAGGCCCTCCTCCTCCCCTCACTGTGTTACCTGCAGCGAGGTGGGCGCCATTAAGTGCACGCTCCGTGGCGGGAGGAGAGCGGCTTTCATTAACACGTCACCGGGAGGAGAGCCGGGGCCTTGGGCTGACGAGCAGCTGCTCCGTGCCGAGGATGGATGTGCTCATCTGAGCCGGGCTGTCGGAACGCTTCGGAATCCAGGAGAGGCTCCCGCAACACTACGGCACAGGACAATGACCGAAAACAAAAGGAAGAAAGAAGGGAAGAAAAGAGCGGGTGAGGGAAAAGAGGTGTCTGTCTGTGTGTGTGTGTTTGGCCTTCTACTGCAGACGCTGCGGGTCCATTGTGTCTGTGTGGATCTGAGAGAGAAACTATGAGAGAGAAGGGGGGGGTGACAGAAAGCAAGAGTAACAAATAAGAGAGAACAAAAGCGAGAGAAAGAATAAGAGGGAGAGAGCGAGAGAAAGGGAGGGAGAGAGAGAGAGAGAAAGAGAGAGAGAGCAGAGTGTATAAACCTTTACCTAAGGGGCTGCATTCAAAGTGGAGACGAGAACAATGTGGGATGAGGAAGTTGAGTGTCGGAACAGGATATGTTCTCTCTTTCTCTCACACACACCGAGAGAGAGAGAGAGAGAGAGAGAGAGAGAGAGAGAGAGAGAGAGAGAGAGAGAGAGAGAGAGAGAGAGAGAGAGAGAGAGAGAGAGAGAGAGAGAGAGAGAGAGAGAGAGAGAGAGAGAGAATCACCTGCTGAGTCAGAGACATGCCCCAAAGACAGAGGGGTAGTGAGTCGTGAAATTACTAAACAAACAGGAGGGTGGATTCTCCGGCTTAGACGTGTGGTGCTGGGCGGGGCCCTCCGGGAGGGAGAGAGAGAGCGCGGGCTGATGCCACGGAGATGACTGACAGATGGGAGGCGGAGGAACCCAGCGCTGTGGTGGTGGAGCTGGGGACGAGGAGGGTGACCGTGGAGGAGGAGGAAGAGGAGGCTGATTAAACGGAGGAGGGAGGTGGGGCGGTGAGGTGCGTCGTGTTTATGTGGGTTTCCTGCTCCGGCTGTCCTCCACAGGTTTTCGCTCTTACACAGCCCCCCCCCCCCCACGTCTCTCTTCTGAGTCAAGCTGCTTTCTTTCTCTCTCGCCCCCCATCCATCCCTGAGTGCTTCCCCCTCCCCGTGGAGCAGCACGGGGCCCTTTTGTCTCAGGCCGGTCGCGAGCTGGTCAGCCGGTCCGCGGGCCTAATCCCCCCTGCGACGGGTGGAGAGATCCGGAGGGGCTTAGGGGCCACATGGAGCTGAGCCTCATTGGCTAAGGGCCCTGGTTCTAACGCAATCATCCACTGGGGCTGGCCCTGGGGGAGGTGGCTGCCACCCCGGAGACTGACAAGGAGCCTGGGCCTCCAAAGGACGGGCTCTCCCTGGCTCTCACTCTCACTGGACAGGGATCGCCTGGAAGAAGAGAGTCTCTGTGTGTGTCTGTGCGTGCGTGCGTGTGTGTGTGTGTGTTTACTGAAATTAAAATAATTCTAAGGGTACAAATAGATAGTCTGTGTTTAATGTGTGTTTAGAGTGTGTGTGTGTGTGTGTGTGTGTGTATGTGTATGTTGGTGACAGCCATACAGACTAAGACAAATAGTTTGTGTGCATCGCGTGTGTGTGTGTGTGTGTGTGTGTGTGTAGCAGGCTCCGCCATGGTGTGCTTGCTCTAAGCAGACCTGTAAGGCTAAGCAGACTAGCAGGGCAGCGGGGGTAATTGAGCATGCGGTCTGTGAAACCCCCACTGAGCAGGGGAGGAGAGAAGGGAAGGTGAGAAAAACAGAAATAAATAGAATCTCTCAGGTGTACTCCTAGAGGTCAAGCAGAGTCCCCGGCAAAAGAGTGCTCATCGGTTTTGTTTTGGCTCTGAGTGTGAGCATTTCACAGTTTATGTGCGAGCGAGACAGACAGAGCTCAGGACGATCGGGTCAGGGCGGGTGCGTAAACAATGTCAGATGGATATGGCTGGGAGACGATTGGTGGAATCTGTCTTGTCTAAATAAAACAAAGAATATTGCAGAGCTAGTGTTCTATGGAGACTATGATAATTTAAGGGGTTGACATTAGGACTTCATGTTATTATGATGAAATACCCTCTTTGTGAGAACGTTATTTAGCAAAGCATTTCTTTTTTTTAAGTTCGAACTTCATAACAACTTTGAACATATTGTGTGTGTGTGTGTGTGTGTGTGTGTGTGTGTGTGTGTGTGTGTGTGTGTGTGTGTGTTTGACTGAAACAAGGTTTTCAAGGTTGTAAATCCAAATGGGTCAGGAAGAACTTGTAATGAACGACATTTTGTGAGAATGGTTAGAAATCAAAGTAAATCCAGCATGTATTTTATACAGGTAAGTGTTTTGCTTTCAGCATTGAGTGAAAGCTTTCTTGAAATTGTGATGTGTTTGTGTGTATGCGAGTGCATGAACAAATGTGTGTGTGTGTGTGTGTGTGTGTGTGTGTGTGTTATCCTCTACGTTTTCCAGGTGCTTATTTTCTTCCACCAGATGTGCTGAGTAGCATTCATTTTTCACCATCGACAAACAAAGGCACAAAAACAACTTAGCATTTCCACACAGCCATTATTTACAGTACTACCCTTGCTCCTGTTCTTAAGAGCATTTTATTCCTTTTGCTTTCTTTCTTAAAACCCGTTGGGCTGCCAGTCAATGGAGGTATCAATCTTTAATTCTGAACTTGTTGGTCTGCATGTGGAGAATGTGTGTCCTTTGATCAGCCAGTCCACAACAGGAGGCTGGCAGAGCTCTGGGTAAACAAAATACATATCAATTATTATAAAACCAGTTTGAAGTAAGTCACCTCCCGTCATTTAACCTAAGTAATTATTTGGCTTCTTTTCCTAATGGAGGCAGGAGCATATGCAGAATAAATCGTGGAGTGCTTGAGAGACACTGAAGGGACTGGGAGCTGGAGCGACATCAAGGGGAGCGAAGCGAGGGAGCAGTGCCGAGCGATCGCAGCCATCCCAAAAGCCACACAACACGCACACACAGGGTTCCACTTCCATACAGCCATGTTCAAAATTAAAACACACACACACACACACACACACAGCGACCAACGTCCTCACATGCAAAATCAGCGCTCACACATTTATAGACACACACACACACACACACACACACACACACACCCACATGCACAGTCAAGCGTCCTCACACGACCTCCTGGATGTGAGCACCACTGCATGCAGATGATGTGCAGGCACAGGGCCGGCAGCCTAGCTCACACAGGAGGATGTGGGACTGGGGCTAAACAGACCCCCCCCCCTCTAACTCACACTCGCCAACAGCAGGGGAGCTGCTTTTCACTGCGTGGTCGGGGACCTGCTGCCGAGTGACGTGGATGGGGCGAAGGGTGGGTAGCAGAGTTTAGGACCCCGGGACGACCCTCTCCAACAGGGACTGAGGAGGGGAGGAAAGAGGAGAGGCAGCGGACAGGGAAGGGAGGGGAGGGGAGGAGGCTTTTCAGCTGCTCTCGTGGTCGCGGGACTAATGGAAGTTAAATTGATGTTCTCGGAGAATAAGTGCTATTCCAGACATTAGATTGAAAAACAGAGGGAAAATGTTAAAGAGGTCCCGCTAGTGTGGCACTCTTTTCCACTTGACTGTACACTTGATATTTTCTCTTCTGTGTGTTCCTTTTGAGCTGGAAGTGTGTGTGTGCGTGTGTGTCTTTGTGTGTGCAAGTTTGTCCGTGCGTGCGTGTGTGCATGTGTGTGTGTGTGTGAGCTCTGCAGCCGGTGTGATGTGATGGCGGTGCGCCGCTCCATAGTGTAATATTGATTGTTCTTGATGGGGGTGGATTAGGGGAGGGGATGAGGCGGAGGGGGCTGCCTGAGGCGCCTGGAAGCGGCCACGTCCTGCGCCCCCCCCTGCGGCTCCGCTCCCCTTTGATCAGGGGGACACACACGCATCCGGCAGTGGAGGCAGGAACCAAGAGCAAAGCATGGAGGGGTAAACTTTGAAGAAGCTCTCCCCATTACACCCCCCTTTCTCCACACTCCACACACACACATACACACACACACACATACACGTGCAGACACACAGACAAGGTGAATTAGTGTCCAACAGAAAAAGACACACACACAAAGAGCGCTGAAGCCACAGGAGGTCACCAGCTACACAGAGCAGCATTGTGGTTTAGGCTGGCTGGCTGGCTTGCTTTCTCCTATGTTCCACCGGTGAACAAGTGGAAGTGGGATTAGTTAAACCTCTCAAGCCCATACGTTTCACACCTAGGCGACGAGCACGCTTTAATGCGGCAGCACAGTTGGATGTTGTCGAAGTGCTACGTCGCTGGCTGGCATGGAAAAAGCGCGGCGCTAATAGTGTCGCCCCCGCAGGGGGTTTAAGGCGTGATTACAATGTGTCACTTCTGGCTTCAAACAAAACAAGTGTCTCGCAAGGCAGGGCTGGGGAGGCGCCATTTTGACCACACTCGCATCTCGCGTGTGACAACCTTTCGCCCCGGGAAGGAGAGAACTCAACAAAGGCCAATCGGAGCGTTCTCCTGCTTATCCGAGTCGATAATTGAGCGTGTTCTGGCCCTGACGAGGGCTTATTACACCTAATGGTCCATGACAAGGGCTCGTGTTTATCAAGGGCTAAGATGATTTCACTTAACGGGAGTACACATGTTCGAAGTGCTGTTCATTTACCTGGGGGCGTGGGGGCGTCGCGTAAGCTGGCTTCGCTATCATCCCATTCCTTTCCCATTTGGATGACAAGTCTCGAGTATTTTGCATGTGAAGTATAGATGGGTAAAATGCAAATGACGTTTGATTGGAACATTTTTGTTTCGGGTAACTGTCAGTTTACTTTGTTTGGCAAGTTAAACGAAAGAAAAAGAAACAGCGAGAGCGAGAGAGAGAGAGAGAGAGAGAGAGATGACTGAACATGGTGGGGGGAGGGAGCTATTAGAGTGATATAGGTTGATGTCGTTCAGCCTTCCACTGCCTTGTTACCGTTAACCCGCAGTGACCCGCACAGCCATCCATTTCCCTCTCTCCCTCCTCCTCCTCTTCCTCTCACCCTCTTAGCACCCTTAGTTTGGCAGTCGCATGAAAGGAGGCACGTCTGTAGAAATGTCACTTCCCATGTGGATGCCGCCTCTCAGAGCCTTTTTTTCCTCACGCCATTTTCCCTCGGCAGTCTCTCCCCGTTCCTTCAAAAGATAGACAAGCAGTGGGAGATGAGAGAGAGAGAGAGCGAGAGAGAGAGAGCAAGAGAGAGAGAGCGAGAGATGAGTGAAGGGCCTGGAAACGACTAGAAAGCCATTAGAAAAGCCTCTGTTGTCTTCCCTTTGCCCTCCATCTTTCTCTCATCCGCGTGGTCTATTTTATTTATTTATTTATTTTCAAGGGCTGTTTTCCCTCCGAGGCAGCGGAGCCTTAGCCATGCCGTTTCTTCCTCCGTCGACTTTTCCTTTTTGCTGCCTCCCTCTCCGCTGCCTTTTACCCTTTCATCTGCCGCCGACCCCTCGCTGTTGCAAAGCCAAGTGCTCCCTGTTTCTTTGCTGTCCCTTGAGAACAACAAATGAGTGGGATCAGTGACCGGCTATGTGTGTGTGTGTGTGTGTGTGTGTGTGTGTGTGTGTGTGTGTGTATGTAGTTTTCTGTCTACGTGAGTTTTTTTTTATCTCAAATAGCACATAAAAATAGTAGGCCTAATCCAACATTAGTCATTATGCATCAGCATTAATTTTTTGTTATTATTATTTGGCAAGAACATTTAACCTTGGCTTAGTGTTGTGCCTCTGCTCTCATGTAATCTAAGCATTACCAGCACTGAAACCGGAAGTTTGACCATGTGACAGGCTTACAACTGGGCTAGCAAAGATGTTGGCATAGTCTACAGTCTTTATTCAGTTGTGTAGAGGCCTATGAGCAAGTTAGTTTTCACTTGGTTATGTATGTATATTTAATTATTAAATATATAGCTAATTTGATTATTGCCAGGGCTGCCAACTTTGATGAAAACCTCTGCGTGGTCATGATCAAGACGAGTCCAGTATTGTTTTGTTGCTTGGGGTGGTCACCCCATTCGTTTTTGGACTTGAAGAAACATGACTATTTACAGCCATGTCCCCAGTTTCATCACTTCTCATTCTTACACCAACCAACACAAAATTAACATTGGGAATACAACTTTCTCAAATGTTCCTATTGGATTGGTACTTTGCTCTGGCTGCAGTTACCTATGGCTTGCCGCTTTTCAGAAGTAAAGAAAAGAGCACTGTCCAATTGGATTTATCTCCGCTTCCAAGCGATGCGTATAGGCACCATGCAAAGCGGCATTTTATTGTTTTTCAGCTAAAATGATTTGCTGTTTATTACTATCAAAAATGGTATTAGGGACATCCCTAGTATTTTGATGTGAGCGTTACTGTTTCTGTGTTGGAGTGTCTTGTGTGTCTACAGTATGTGTGTGTGTGTGTGTTTGTGTGTGTGTGTGTGTGTGTGTGTTGTCCGAAAGTGTGTTTGGTTTTGTGTACGTGTGTGTGTGTGTGTGTGTGTGTGTGTGTGTGTGTGTGTGCCTGTGTGTGTGTGTGTGTGCGTGCGTTGCTGTTTATTCTTCTACTCGGCCTGTCATGCTTTCACCAGATGGAAATGAACACTTACTTATCTCTTTAGACTGGAATTTACCCTGTTAACCTCTTTCTCCCTTTGTCTCTCTGATATATATCTCTCTGTGTCTATCTCTCATCTCTCCATTCAAAATCCTAACCATCAGTTTTATCACGCCTCCTGTTCCTCCACTAGCAGCCTTACATCCCACAACAGTTCCTCACCAACCAGGAAATGATCCCCCACCTGTGCACTATCCTCCCAGTCCCAATTAGTACTGAATGGTGCCATTACATTCCAAATGTTCTGCTGGAAGATATCGTTCAATCATCCCACCTTCAGCACTCCCTCACTTTTACAGCCTGTGCGTGTGTGTGTGTGTGTGTGTGTGTGTGTGTGTGTGTGTGTGTGTGTGTGTGTGTGTGTGTGAGAGAGAGAGAGAGAGAGACTTGGTGTCTGTGTGTCTGTCTGTCGCTCTCTGTCAGTTACGCTCAGATCCTATATCTAGGTGGATGTTGTGTGTGGGTATGTGTGTGTGTGTGTGTGTGTGTGTGTGTACGCGTGAGGATGTGTGTGTGCGTGTGCGACAGATTCATAAAAGATAAAAGATATTGAGGTCACAGAGTCTCTGTTGAGCAAAAAGCCTTTTATTATAAATCTAGCCACGGTCAGGTCAGGTCAGGTTGCTGCTCTGAGACACACACATTCTCTCCATCACACACACACACACACACACACACACACACACACACTGTTAGGTTTTCTGTTGGAATCAACTTTGTCCAAGAGCCTCAAGGGTGTTTATCAGAGTTAGAATCCCCTTTTCCGCATTAGTACATAACATGCTCCAAAATATAAATGCATATCTGATATGAACAATATGACAAGCATGTGTGGTTGCACAGTATTGCATAGGAAACAGGCAGGACACAGGGGGGTGAAGCCCTGAAGCAGCTGCTTTACAGCACAGCATGGGTTAACACCTCTGACTGTCAATTCATTTTAGTCAATGAGGGAGTTCTGATTGCTTTAATGAGCCCCAAACAAACACAGTCATCTCTGGGGGAAATGATCAACCTGCAAGACATTGGTTTGTGTGTTTGTCTGTGTGCGTTTGTTTTCTCTACCCCATCTTATTTTGTTACCCTTTTTGGTGTAAACAAACACAAGCAATTTGACTACTTTACATCCAACTGAAATGTCAGACGCCTAGTTCAATTTCCCCAGTTACGTCAATTCCAAACATAAAATTGTCTGACAATGATAAAGTTTGAAAAGATGTGTTTACTCTAACTACGCTAACTTTGATGAGGATGTGATCAGCAAACATCCTGCTGTAAGCTAATTTTGGCTCGACAATTTTGAGGTTGTTGAGAAATATATGTAAATGACAACAATTTCTTTTGACTCAATTCTGTGAACATTTAATGGTTGAGTGAATGTCAACAAACGGTAAGATTGTTATAAGAACCTGTTGTGCTCTAGAACATACTGGCCAATGAGTGAGCATGATGTCGAGAAGTGCTTTACTACTGATGGTTATACATTTGTACAAATATTTTCAAAATCATTGTAGATTCATATATTGTATGCTGCGATAAGTCATGACCTGAACATACCCCTATGCTACCACTGTGGGTTCTGAAGTGACGTGAGGTGAATTGTAGATTATTCAAACACAAGCAATTTCTAGGGAAAATGTGAAATTGTAAAATCTTCAATATTGTCCTTATCTAACTAGTTATCTCAGAAACATCAGTTTTAACGTTATTCATCTTTAAGACATAGTGTAAAGTGTTGCACATTACTGGAAACAAATCAAATCAATCAATTATAGCTGGTCATAGAAGGCTTAAACTTTGTAAATGCGAAATGTATTAAGATACACGGTAGGCTACTTCACCAGAATCATCCGTTATCCATTCAGATACTTCATAAACAATTGCACTCACTAGTCAATGCCAAGTAATCAAGAAAATACAATTAAGGTTCCTTTATCCTTGCAAGAGAAGTACAGATGGAAAATATGCAAATGATGTTTAATTGGAACATTTTGTTTCGGGTAACTGTCAGATTACTTTGTTTGGCAAGTTAAAAGAAAGAAAGAAAGAGAAACAGAGAAAGGGAGAGAGACAGAAAGCGGGGGACAGTAAAAGAGAGAAAGAGAGAGATATAGAGAGAGAGGAGTGGTGATTCAGTAGGTGTAGCATAGCACCATTACTAATTAATTATCATTAGTGAGCATAAACAGACTGATTTGTTAGAAGTCCAGTGTACGCCTGAGTAAAGACTGAAGGTTTGGAAATACAATTCTCTCTCTCTCTCTCTCTCTACATCTCTCTCTGTCTATCTGAGAGCAGTGACTCACTGAATAAATACCTAACCATGAGCGTTATTTCCATAGCATGAGCGTTATGTCTTCAGCCCTTAGGTCAGAGGGTGTAATCTCATCCGTCTGTGGACTGGATGAAATCAGGCACCACCACGGTTTGTCCTGCTACCAGCTTCACGATCGTCGGAGTACAACGTCCGAGGTGATCGCGCTCCCGTGTGACTGGCTGGTTGCCATGCCTACTTGCAGTGTGAAACACCCCTGCCTCCAGCCCCGTCCCTCTCCGCTCTCCCTGGCTTCCCCCGGAGAGAAACTAAAGCTGGCGCGCTGAACGCGGGGCTGTATCCTGACGACAGATGCAGCGCTAAAAGACACAGATGGCAAGACAAGGTTGACAATTGCAAACTTTGATCATTCTGCCACCTCGGGTATTGATAACAACAGCAAATTAGAGCAGCCTGGAGCTCCCCCACCCCGCTACCTGTCCACTCGGTGATGCAAACCCACGCGATCGACAGGTGTGTGTGTGTGTGTGTGTGTGTGTGTGTGTGTGTCTGTGTGTCCTGTGTGTCGGTGTGTTTGTCCGGGAGCGCAGGAAAATGGCACGAGATTGACTTTTAGATTTTGTTTTATCGGGGGAAGGTTTTGTGTGCATTATTCTGAGTCACTATAGCGTGCGTGCGTGCATGCGCTACGTGTGCGTGCGTGGCCGTGTGCTGGAGTCGTCAAGAGGACTGGGTGGGTGCCCGGCGACTGCCATTCCGCTTCCTGTGGCTGAGTGGGGGAGACAGGTTTGAGCCTGAGGTGGAGCGGGCCGGCTGGATGGATGGTAGCGTGGGTTAAAATGTGTTTCTCCCCGCGCCGCTCTCCCCGGGCCATTTCTCCAGTGGAGTGAAGAGAGCACACAGCCCTAGCCAGGGGGCACCATTACCGAAACGGGCTGCTGTGTGGCGGAGCTCTTTGGCGGCAAAGGCTGCACCTGCACAGGACTTAGACTCGCCACGGGAGAGGGAAGGCTTTTGTTAGGACTATGTGTCTCGGTGCTCGCACACTCCGCACAAGCCACGCTTTCATGAAAGCAGCAATCCTTTTGTTTTTTTTCCTAATGGTCTTTCTCAGGCTATAAGAGGCTTGTGAAGGCGTAGCATCCACAAATACATTTCCGAAACAAAATATCATCAAAACATCATCAAGAATTAATACCGGAGTTTAACAAACTACATACATGACTGACCTTGATCATGTCCATACCATGTGCGTTCGGTTGCTCTACTGACGGAGACATTAGAAACGTCACACTTCGTACATGGACGCGTGCATTGTCTAAGGTTAACCGGTAGTTTGAAGCTGCAGTGTAGTGATTAGGCGACGGTGCAATGATGCGAGGTAAATTTGCGAACGTATCGCCACCCGTGAAATACTTTGGATCACAATGGCTGCTGAACGACTTCATTTAATACACGCAGATCATTTGAGCTCTACAGTGGCTGGCTTAAAACACGTAAAAGACATAGTACGGAAGTTCCGTTCAGAGATATCGGGCTGTATTTGTTTATCTGGTAAAGTATATCCGAACTTTTTTCAGAATTCAATAAAACCCAAATCAGAGTCAACACATACACGCCACAGCCCATACAGTTCGATTTTAAAATGTCACGTAGGCTATGCAGTGTGAGTGTTTTTTTTAATACATTTTACCGGTTGTTTGTAAGTTAACCGTCGTTAGTCAAATATCTTTTTGGATAAAGGTGTCTGCTAGATTACTGACTTTACTTTTTACTTCAACGCATGTTCTAAAATGTGCCGGAAATTGAGAGTTTATGTAAAACCCTCGATGAATACAGCCCATTGTATTTGGTTTAGTAATGGAGGGTAAAATTCTAAATAGCCTACCCAAACCGAGGACTTACGCGCCGCATACGGACTTTCCTTTCCTTGTCCGGCTGACGCTAGCTGGGGCCACGTCGTCGTGGGCCTGTACCCCCCCCCCCCCCCCCCCACGTTCCCCCGCATGCTGACAGACATTACCAAGCATCATCTCCCCTCCATTCTAAACTAGACTTTATCCCCCAAATGGAGTGGCCTCACACATAGACCAAACATAAGCCCAACGTTACACTCGGACACCCTTGTAAATGTTGCTGTGGCCCGCCAGACACCGAGGGACGTTTGTGCACCGATCCCTCCACCATAAGTTCACAGCCAAGGGGCGGCTGCCATTTGTACAGTACATTGTGTGGGTGCTCCAGCCTGTCAATAGAGCACCAGTGGGGCTGGGGAAAGGGTTTATGACGATCATTACTTCCCCATGATGCAACAGGTTTACG
Source organism: Galaxias olidus (assembly GCA_026901105.3). Classification (NCBI taxonomy): domain Eukaryota; kingdom Metazoa; phylum Chordata; class Actinopteri; order Galaxiiformes; family Galaxiidae; genus Galaxias; species Galaxias olidus. The sequence continues at coordinate 134,797 of JAPMUY010002112.1, read as the reverse complement.
CCTGTGTCTTTCTATTTAAATATGTATATGGTGAAACATACGTCAGGTGTTGAGTTAGTGTGACTGTTCATGATTGTGTTGAATTGTGCATGTTACTGTACGCATGTGCGTGTGCGTGTGCGTGTGCGTGTGCGTGTGAGAGTCATACTGACTCGAGATGGGCGGGGTGCTAGCGTGTGGGGTGGACACGCTGGCACTATGACAGAATGAGGTCGCCCGCATCGAGCTGCAGAATGACACGCTCTGCGCCCAAGCCTTACACACCGCGAACACACGCACGAACACACACGCACGAACAAACACACACGCACACACTGCAGGGAAATGTCACCCCAATCGTGAAGGAGTAAGCCTGGATGACAGTGATGCCTCCAACTGTGAAACACTGCCCTTCTCTCAAATGCACGGGCAAGCACATGCAAACTTACACACACACACACACACACACACACACACTCTCTGACAGAGACTTGCAGTAGGAATCTGACCACCGATCTGAAAGGGGTTGGCGTAGTTGCATATGGCAATGGTGGTGATTGTTGTATAAGAAGTGAGGAAATGTGAGGAGAGAAAGAAAGAGAGAAGAAAGAGAGAGAAAGAGAAAGAGAGAGAGCAATTGAACAAGGGTGGAGTAGAGTAAAGGAGAGGAAAAAAGCATGCATAAATCCCGGCGGCGAACTTCAAATTGCTTTTGACTGCTTGATTTGTCGACATGGTTATGCACAGTGTGTGAATCTGTGCTCTTTGAGGATCTTGACAATCCACAATTTCAGATAATGTGAGAACGTGAGAATACAGGGTGGCAGACATACAATTTGGGGGAAATGACAACGCCCGCGCGGAATTGCATAAAAGAGTGACAGAGAGAGGGAGAGATGGGAGTAAAAGTGGCAAGGGGAGGGAGGTTGCTAGGAAAAGATTCCTGGGGAGTACGGCTAGACACATGCAAAACACACCAACGCACGCGGGCGCCCACGCACACGTAGACGCGAGTCTTTTTTTTTGGGACTGAAACCTCCTCTGTCATCAGTCTACATCATATACTGTATTTTTTTTTACCAAGAATTCCCTCCACAGATGTGGGAAATGGATGCCTGCCTTCATAATGCCGTACATAAGCAACACGTCAAGAAAGGATGTTCTGACAGCGTGTGAAGACATGCTCGAGATGGCTTCAGTTACTGTAACATAGCAACCTCCTCCTTCAAAACGCGTCCCAACAAGATTGAAACCAAGCCCTCTCCTCTCCTCTCCTCTCCTCTCGTGGTGTCATTCCCTCGGCCAGAGGTGAGTGAGCATGGAGCTCAGCACGGTGAGAGCGATGAGCTCTGCTGTGGAGAGGGAGCGCTCTCCAAAGCCCCAGGGTGCTCCCGCTACATGGGATGTCTATTTACATAATTGCTTTGCTCTCACTGATGGCCTGATTGTTGGGTAGGGTACAAAGGTTGTGTGCATGTGTGCGTGTGTGTTGTTTATGTTTGTGTGTGTGTGTGTGTGTGTGTGGGTGGCACAAACCACAGAAGAGGGTGAGATATTTATTAAACATGCGCTTGGAGCTAAAAATCACAAATCTAAGTCCTCCATGCCGGAAGAACTACAATGGGAGCAACCACGTAACAAACCCCTTATGAGACAGAAAACACTTGTCCCTGGCTATCAACCTTGTCTTGCAACCTTATTTGCAAGCTTACGAAACCGTACCAAAATAAAAACGTTTTTGCATTTTTGAAATGGCTGTCGCCGTGGGTGTCAGTAACCCCGTCGCTGTCCTCATCCGTCGGCAGCCATTTGCACCAGGTTTGGTGGAGTCTCGTCGACTCCAGTGCTCCCCTGTGTGTCTGCATGGAGCCCCCCCCCCCACTCCACTGAGAGGGTGCTGCCCTCCAGTCATGCTCTGATGAATAAAACATAGGGTGCCCCAACCAAACAATACACCCGAGCGCCAAAAAAAAGCCCGGGCCCAGAAGAAAGAAAGACTTTTTGTGTGTGTGTGTGTGTTAGTCTTTTATCTCTACCTCTTTAATGCATGCATCCTAAGGATGGAAGTAAGTTTCACCTCCGCTTTTTTGAGGCGGTTCTTTTACTTCTTTTTCAGTCAGTTTTGTTATTGATCTTTCTCTCTCGTTTTCTTTTTTTTTCCCTCCTCTACTTCGGTATTCTTTCTCCTGTATCTGTTTTATCTTTATTATTTTTTTTTTTTTCTCTCTCTCTCTCACCTTATTCTCTCCCCTCCGTTTGGGTTACCCTGCAGCCGAACAGAGTAGGGCTGCGGTGCTGTTTGATATTTCATCCGCGCCACGTATCCACGGGCTGCGGTACACTCGGGCTAACACAGAGATGTAATCTGCGACAGATACCTCTCTCTGCATATGAACCCGGCCCTCGGGGGAAATACTCTCGGAATAAAGACCCAGGGCTCCGAGCCGGGGATTGCACGGGACACGAGAAGGGAGGATGGGGAGGTGGAGGGATTTAGCAGCCTCGGAACGATTGACGAGACCGCCTGACAAGACGCCTTGCTTGCTTGGTGGCGGCACGTTGAAACGCTTGGAAAGCGAGGGGAAAAGGGGTTCTCCGACTAATGCATAAGTTTAACAGGCGTCTGTCACCCGGGAGGGTGATAACATGCTGCTCACAGAGAACGCATGAAGCTGTGAGCGCGCTTGTGACTACGTGTCATATGTGGTGAATGAAGAAGTTGTAGTGGTCTGAAAGGAGAAGATGGCGCAGCCGGAGCCATCCCAGTAAAACAAAACACTGACACATCTTCATTGCTTTACTCTGTTTGCTATAGGTTATATCCTCACTTTACAGTATCATGTACACCAGCGTAGGCATGACGAATTCTGTGTGTTCTTTGTACATAAATATTTGCGCAAGACCGGAGGATAAAAACATCAATAGTAACATATGGACCGTACGTGATTTACGTAAAACAGCGTCCATCTTTATGCACACTTGTGGTCATGGACAAACCCGCACGTTGCACACATGCACGCACGAGCCCCTCCTGCATGCCAGGCCTCATCATGGCCCTCTGGGCTGAGCACCGCCCAAGGTTAGGACCGCCACACTCCTCAGCTATTCTGGATAATTGAACAAATTATGCGCGGCCTGTTGCTACGTTCCGGGTCCACGGTGGCCCCCAGCATGAAGCGATTGCCCCCGCGCTTTTCATCCCTTCTGAAAGTTGTTGTTTTTAGCACTGTTTTCCTGTGCAGCCATCATTACTCACCATACTGACCTGCCCCAAGCAGGGTGTGCTACCAGCCCATCCACCAACCACGGGGAAAACACTGATAATAACACTGGATGTGTGGGGCTGTGTGTGTGTGAGAGTCTTCATGTGTGTGTGTGTGTGTGTGTGTGTGTGTGTGTGTGTGTGGGCGTGTGTGTGTGTGTGTGTGTGGGCGTGCGTGCGTGTGTGCGTGCGTGTGTGTGTGTGTGTGTGGGCGTGTGTGTGTTCGTGCGTGTGCAGGAGATGGGGCGGCCAAGAAGCTGCAGCGCCAAGGGCATGGTAATAAACGGGGAGGCAAAATAAATGTCAGGATGATTGTGAACGGGAATGAAGCTGTCTTCATTTCCCGTATTATGATAAAAGTATGTAAGCTAGAAGGAACGGTCTTCCTAAGGAGTTTTTTGTGCCGGGGAGACGGTAGTGACAGCAGACCAGGGCAGACGTAAGCCGTGAACGCCACAGCTTTTTGGATTCATGCATGTAGGTCACGCTTTGATACAAAGGAAACTGCTGTAGCAACAATGTCCAATTTAAAGACCTCGCCACTGTAACAGAGATTGCAGCATAAAATAATAATGGCCGCCGTTAGACATGGCCAGTGGACAAGGAACGTTTATGGAACTTTAAAAATGCATATGGAATCAGAGGAGCACCTTGTGTTAACGGCTGCATTATTGAAGATGTCTCTGATCATGAGCTACACAGAAAATGGAGCTGAGAGAACTTTTCCCTTTTTAATTCCAGAACATAAGCTATACAGTGAACAAAGATGTCATGCAATGTAATCTCATTCATTCATGTAATGTTTTCTGACAACTGATCTGTAGATAAACCAGCAGAAATGGATTATACTGGTTAAAAACGGTTATTACTGATATCATAGCCAGCTAAAGCCTGTGATTTATTTTCTTGATTGGTCAGTCACTGGGGAAACTATGAAAAATGAATGTTCTTAAGTTTGTGCGTTGGATAAAAGCCTGTGTGGAACTGAAGCCAACCGCCCAGACTTCAATTAGCGTGTCGTAAACAGATTCTTGGAGACCAACACAGGGCAGATATAGAGCCTCTTGAATTGATTTGTATTCCCTCACCAGCATGTGTCACCACAGCAAAGGCCAAAAAATATGAACATGAAGAGAAAGACGTTTACCGCGCGACACGCCGCAGACTGTCAGAGGATCCCTGCGTGAACCAAATGGGCACTGAGCCGAAAGAGCCTCGGCTAACCCACGGGGGCCGTCGGGGAGACTCGCGGCGACGTTCCACTGGAAGCCTTGACGTTCGGTTGATACGTGTCCAAACGTGAGCGGTCAAGCGGCACGCGGTGAGAGGTGGCAGGGCTGCGGCTCACCTCTAGGACAGGACACAGTCACACACACAGGTCGTCTGCTCACAGGGACTCTCAGCCTGTGCTTTCAGTTTGTTAGTGGAAATGAGACTCATTCGGTCTGTTTCCATGTTTACAGCACAGGCGGCTTCCCCATTCAAACCTGGCAGCACACACGGTTTGAATATTGAAGAAAGTTCAAATCCTAACTGTTGGACCAAGGGAGGAGTCCTGCATATCAGCAGTTCTGATTGGGCTGATGGGGGCATTGAAAGAAGAAAAAAAAAAAAGATATCTAAAACCACTTTACATTTAAATATATTAACTTAATTTTTATTGCTGACTGCTATTAATAACATTTTGTCAATGTCCATCGCACCTACCCGTGCCTACCTTTGTGTGAGAAATAGCCTGAATAATTTCATTGGAAACCAGAGCAGTACTGTTCTCTGTGAAGCCAGAGAGAGAGAGAATTCCCAGGAGGAGCGTCGTTCCTCAGCAGACCACAGATTGTGCTATTCAAAAGAAACTCTATTAGAGTCAGTCCAAGGCTGGCAATGGAGGCGCATTACAGATAGGCTGCATTTGAGGGAAGAAAGATAGACAGAGAAGGGGAGAGAGAAAGAAAACAGAGCGTCATCCGCCGACATGCTATCAGAACCCATCAAAACACTGAAAACTTTTTAATTTGTTCCAAAGCCGTATCTCCCAAACGCTGCTTTCTTTTGTTTAGCATCAGTCACAGCCAGATCATTCGTGACACCCTGTGATACCAACTAAACAAATGTGAGATGCTATTCAGCATTATTTTGTCGTCGTCGTCGTCACCCCCCCCCCCCCCCCTCTCTCTTCTTTTCTTTCTGCAGACGGGTATTGACTGGAAAACAAATCACCAAGAGCTCCATGTTTTATGGACATACGTGTGCAGAGCTTCCGTGTCCATGGTGGATGTTGGAGGAGACAGACAGGGCAGGGTGTGTGGGGTGCGGAAGTGGGGAGGCAGAGATTGGGCAGCAGTCTGGTCGCATTACAGCCGCCATCAAAGCCTGCTGGTACAGTAATGGGCCCCAATCAGAACAGGAGGCAAAATGACTGCCGAGCAGACTCTGACAACGTCTGCTGTCGAGCTGGAACGCCCTGACCAGCCGAGATAGAACTCGGGCTGGCGGTTTCTTTGCCCCGGTCTTTTGTCGAAATGAGTCCGTTGCCCTACGGTTGTGGATCTTGCGCGTTGCTAGCATATTGCTATGATACACCAGCACAAAGGCAAGAGCCACATAAACATGCGGCTGTTGTTCTCTAAACCTTTGACCCGAGAAATTGTAAGGGGATGTCACCATTAAGTCCAATTTGTTCCGACAGGTGGCGAGCGGATCGCAGTATTACAGAGGGAGCGTCAGGGGCAGCCCTGGTTAACGGCATGGAATCAACGTGGAGACAGCCCTGGGGGCAACGCTTAATGAAATCCTCCACTGGCAGAGAAATGTGATATCCTACGTTTATGCAAATCCACCAAGCACACACACACACACACACACACACACACACACACACACAAACACACGACCCAAAATAGTGTGATTTCTTAACCTGCTGTGACACCTGTATGGTGTGGGAGAGACAGGCTCATCACGCCCTCTGCCACGTTCAGTACTTCTCACTCAACCGGGGCCGTGATGAAGCCTGTTACTTACATGGGCTCGTGTTCACCGTCCCGTCACGTGTCGGCGGGCTTCCCCCCCCACATACGTGCTGTAACTGGATGCACCCAATGTGCTCTGACGAGGGCTGTCACATGTCCAGAATCACCTGGCGAAGCCTGTTAGGGAGGCGATCGGTGGATATCGAATCCGACTGGACAAAAAATACCACCAAAAAAAAAGAAAACATCCCTGAGCGAATGGAAATGTTTCCCCGGGATGACAGCGTTGGTTTTTCTACCTTGGTGGGCACTAACGTTGAGGCAGGGGAAACTAACTGCCAGGAGGGATTTGCGGTAATGATGGTGCAGCGAGCCGCCAAGCCAAAGCGGACCTGACAGCAGGGGCACGGAGAGCCATTACGGTTTGTCTGAAGGATGTATGGGTTATTTAGGAAAACGCGGCAGGTGCTTATTGCGACAGCAATACGTTAGTCAGAGAGACAAAAAACAACCCCAAAAAAGGCAAGGAGGCCGGCTTCCGAAAAAATCGGGTGTGGTGCCAGGGTGTTTGGGCAGTGGCATTTGTCTAACGCGGCTCTCAAAGATCCATTGTAATCAACAGAGACTTAAACAAACCCTCAGTTTCATATAAGTAAGACCTATCCTCTTGGAGTGCTTGTACTATGATCCTATTTGCCTTTGACAGTTTTTGTATTTCCTTTAACAACCTTGCGCATATTTCTAACTCTCCCTCTCTCTCCCTCTCTCAACATCCCACACATCTCCTTCCTTTTTGCCCACTTTAATTGTCTACCCACATCAGCAGCCTAAAATTGAAATCTTTACACCGATCCTGGCAAATATGAAGACATTGCCATATATCGAGATACAGCAATTATCACCTATCCAACAACCCCCCCCACACACACACACACACACACACACGCACACTCTCGCTATCTATCCTTTCCGCTCTCTCCCTCTATCTATCCTTTCCGCTCTCTCTCTCCCCCTCTCTCTCGGGGACACGGTGCAGTCTTGGCGCCACTTCACACGTAAAGGTTTAGCTCCATGCTCCAGCGCCTCCTCTATCCCCCTAATCGCGACTCCTTAGCTGGCCTGCTGAATGCCATTACCAGCTCCTCAGAGCCACTGACAGCCATGCCGGGGTCCTGGGACTGACACGGGGGCAAAATCTCATTACAGCAGAGTCACACATCTAAAATAAAGGGAAGCCCAGCTTCACACCATCTTCATTACGCACCCCGCTGTGTCCGTCCACCGCTGAGGGAGCCCACTGTAGCAAGACAAATGGCCATCCATTCTTCTCCCATTTGTCAGGCTCTCATTATTGAAGTTCACGGGCCTTCCAATCTCCCACCTCGAGATCTCGCCCGAACTTTGGCTAACTTCGGACTGCCCGTTGATTGAAAGGAGTCGTTCGCGTGCGGCGCAATCAAATGCCCCCCCCCCCCCCCCCCCCTTTCAGCAAAAGTAGTGCGCTGGGATGTAACATGTAGAGTACCAGAAATGATAACCGCAATCACGAAAGTACAGGAGTGGGAAATTCTCCGGGCGTGACGCGGCCTGGCGGACCGCAGCTTGGTTCAGCCACTCCATTTCCATTCCTCCATTCTTCTGTTCTGCCTTCCGGATTTTTTTTTTTGTCTCACTGTACTGTCTTTTTTCGATGGTGCCGTATATTCTGTAGGCCTTCGGCGCCTCAGATGACGCTGAAAGTTTATTGCCACTGGCGTATTCGTGATTCCCATATCCATGCCGTGTCATTACAGATATAACTAAACGGATAGGACAAATGGTCTTGTAGTGTAAATGCACCGTTAGGTCTGTATTGATTGACTTGATTTGAAATACTATAATACTAATAACAACCTGGATATTGATGGTGTCTTTTATCCCTGACTGACCTTATGTAAGATGCATGTGCTGCGTGGCCCGACAACACCCATTACTGGGAGAGATAAAGTTACCGATCACTCTTTATGTGGCTTTCTCTAACAGCTCCTCTTTAGAGACCATCCAATCAAACGCCGTGTTCTATGGTCTCAGACATGAGCCAATGTCATGGCTATGGAATGTTTATATGGATGGGTGCCTATTCAGCTCACATGCAATGGTACTTCTCCCAATGGGCTGTTTATGGCGGCTGTCAGATGGCATGCTGCATCATTAGGAGCGGGGAGGGAGCTCCAGGAGGGAGTGGAGAGGTGGGGAGACGAGAGGCAGCAATAGTCAGTACTGATGGATGGGGAGCAGGAGGCTCCGGGAGATGAGAGGCACAGAGGAAGGGCCATCATAACATAAAGAGAGGGATCGCATGATGAAAGCCGGGCTGAGGAGACCAAATATATCCAGCAAGGCATGCACAAAGAGAAGGGATAGGGGTGAGCAAACAGGTTGAGCATAAAGAAAGGCTCGCGTGACCTGAACGAACATAGGAGGTGAATCACATAGGTGGAGGAAAAGCAAACAGATAGAAGCGCAGCGATATGAAGGGGAAAAAAAACATGGAGAGGAGAGGGGGTTCATCGAGACCAAATGAAAAGCAGAAGAGGGAAGGTCAAGCAGTAAGGAGAACACCGAAGGTGAAAGGGAAGAAGAGAAGAGAGAGCAAACATATTGACCGAAGAACGGATGGAGGAGAGGGACACGAAAGGAGCAAACATATCACAACGTAGTAGTCTGCCCTGTGGTTGGTTAACGGTCAGGTCAAGAGGAAAATCTACAAATAGTCATGAAACCCTTGTATGTACAGTTTTTTGAGAAATGATGGGTTTCAAGTCAATTTGATTATCTCAATTGATATTACAAATCCATCTTACATTGAACCATAATGTGATCTGATTACCAGCGCATTTGCAGGCAATGCCAATTTACAAACGAAAAAGTTCAAATAAAATCAAATAGCTTTACATTTTGTATTCAAAATATTCTGAATATTTTAATGATGATTAAAAAATACAATTATAACCCGTGAAAAATTGAATTGTTAAACTTGCGCAACGGCATAATGAAAATGTTATTATCAGCAGCTTAAAACATGTCTTCTGGGCTGGAGAGTACTAAAGATTGGTGGGAAAGTTTAATTCAAAAGAAATCAAAAGCAATCTGAATAAAGTAAATGTTAGGTAATTAAATGGATAATATGACTCGTTACAGATTCTTAATGTGTATGGTTTTATCGGTACCTGGTAAAATTGTGCTTGCCGACTCCTAACTGTACCAGTACCTCCCAAAGAACAGTTTGGAACAGAAACTTCATTTTTTGTTTTAAGAAAGTCAAAATAATTGTTTTCCTTTTTTATGTCTTATTTTTATTTAATGTCAAGTAGATAACCTTAAGAGAGAACTGCAAATACATAGAATTTCCAGAGCATGTAGAATACATGTTATTGTCACTTTCAAATAAGTAGAAGTAACTAGGTAAAGGCAGTAGCTAGAATGGTTTTTCAATGTGTTTATTTTTGTCTTCTATCTTTTGTAACATTTTATGACTGCAACATGATTAACAAGTTAGATAAGGCACGGAACCCATTACAACGGGCACAAATATCAGCATATTTATGTGTGGTACTTACTTGCTCTTCGCTACAGGCGAATGAATATGCATAGGAAAAAAAGGAGTACAAATAAATAGTACTGATAGAATGAATTGTTTTTTAGTGCTTCGTGACAGTGCGAGCAGGGAAGAAGGGACACAAAAGTAATGATAGTATGCTAATGTACCCTGAGACAGTACAGCTATTATGTAAAGGACCTGGAGCCTATCCCAGCCGATATAGTAATTATCGTATTTGCACGTATTAAGTCAAGACATTTTCATCAAATATAAACTTCAAAGTTAGGGTGTCGACTTGTACTCGGGATAGACCAACACATCACATTTTGTAGGGCTAAGTTTGGCCCCCTTCGTAGTCTGCAATCGCAGCCTGATCGAGTTAGAGAAGGGCCTCATTCATATTGTAACATTGAATTTGTCAGACTTCTGCATAATGACAGTTTTGTTTAATCCGGGGTGAACTTCTAAAATTGTGTTTTCCTAAACAATGTGAGCATCTGTTGCTGCAACACAAAAACGATTTTTGCAGGAATTATTGTAATTTCTTTGCATTCTAATGTTTCTATTGTTTTTGCCTTGTATTTGTTATATTCAGAGTTCAGGCTACTATTTGTGTGTGCATGTATTAACTAAGTTCACAAAAGTAGCAGGTTACGTCCGTGGGTCATCCCCGCCGTGTGACTGTGGCTCTGGGTGGAAAAGTGGGCAGACAGAGAGCGGGTGTAAACACTGTAATCATCCTGAACGCATTCGTATATAATACTTGATAATTGTGTGCAAAATGCTTTGATTAGAGCTCAACTCTTTTTCAGTTGTTTTGCTATGTGCACCTAATAGTAAATACATAAGGCCAAGTATTTTCATCTTAAAAGAGAGTTGCCGATACAATAGGCAGTTAGAACAGCTAAGGGAAAGCAGCTATGACTGTCCTGTTAACACAGTAATGAGACTGGGTGAGAATGAAGGATCAGGACCTCCATCAATGATTCAGCGCCCACTTCGGCTTCAACCAGGCCCCCAAAAGCCTGATGTACCCAGTACCAACCCAATGATTTATTTGATGCTTTCAACTTCCTCCTTGTCATTCTCTATGGCAGTGTCTATACTTAGTGTTGTACTCCAGCTATATTCCACCACTTTGGATAAGCACCGCGTTGCGGTATGGTGACATAACACCCATTAGTATGTCGCTGCCCTCTCGTTTGACCTTTCTGAAGTCGCAAGCCAAGACCATCAGCATTGCTGAGCTTTCCGCTGTAATTCAAAACGCAGGATGCCATGGAATGTCTGCATTAAAAAAAAAAGAGAGGCATAATGGATTTGCACCTCTCCACCACAACCCCGAATGTGTTAAATTACCTCAATTGGACCAATTGGCCTGGTGCCATTCCAGAGCCCAGTGGGAGGTGGGTCTCCTGATGGCACGTTTTGAATCCCCGTTCATTTTACGGCTCCAAAACAACACAACACGAGCTCCTCTTGGCGTTGCTGCCTCCCGTTTTCCCAAACGTCCATCACCATTTACAGTTCGTGTTGGGAGGGGAGCGTGTTCGAACGGCATCTTTATTCATTAGGTCGCTCGATGGGGAAAAACAGAAGCAGGAACAGGTCGACCTCGCTCGAATCGCTCTCCTGATTCGCCCGATTTGCATCTGAAAGGGGAGGTTTGCAGAGTTCAAGTGAAGAGAAGCAGGAGAGGATAAAAGAGCGAGACGCAGGCCATGTCTCCTCCTCCTGCCTGCGCAGAGCCTGGAGGCATCTGCTCTCTTTGCTCTTTTACATAGGCCTCTAAAAGTCTATCGCGCCCCCATCACCTCTGCGCGACCCCCACACCCCGCTCCGAACACAGAAAAAACACACACACACACACAAGCCCACACGTACAGTAAAACACGGCGAACACACACCCAGCGCCAACACACACGTCCCTCTTCTTCCCGCCTCATCTCCATCTAAGCCCTTGAACTGGGTGATAAGCACTTAAGAACTCGACAGAGATTTAGACAGCGTTGCGTAATGGCTGCACAGCGGCGAGGCTATTATGCAGAGGGTGGGCAGTGCAGGGTTCAGGCCCACACACACCCGAGCCAGAGTGGCCTGACTGGCCTGGGAACAGGGCCGGGTTCAACACGCACTCCATTTATTCAGAGCCAGGGGAAGGGCCCCTCACCAGCCCTCCGTCAATACAGAGCAACAGAGGGCTTTCGGTGGTTGTGCACAGTGAAATGCTGTTTTTATCCCAGGCCTAATATCACCCATGTGCTGAAACTTAAAAGTAAGCATTCAGTACTGCTTGTCCACGCTCGCCGTGAGGTGTGTGTGCATGTGGGAATGTAGAATGCCGACCTATACCATAAAAGCTGGCGTCGGTTATCTAACCCTGTGTCCTCCCCTGCCTTTCTACACTGGTGGTAAGGTCTCACTTGGACATGGTTGGCTCTCTCCATAGTTCAAGCAGTGGGAGTAGGGGGAGGGGCCAATGAATCAGCATGTACCTCGGAAGATTGCTGTGCTCCAATTGGCCACTGAAAGAGCCTCCCAGGAGTGACCTCCAAACCTTCTTGGCTCATCTCAATATTACAAATGGTCGCCTATCGAGTTAAGTCCATTTGAGTGTGTTTTTTTTATGGCTCCATTTATTTAAACCTCTCATGCTGAGAGCTTTTAACCGATTAAATCCTCTGCGTTTTGAGTGCGCCAGCATTCCCGTTATCATGATCGTGTCATGATCTGAGATTTAAAACAACTGCTGAGGAATTTGTCATTAAAACAAAGTTTACGATATCATATCTTGGGCAATATATTTAAACTCCACTCACATTTCCTAGGGGCCATCAAATCTCACAGCTTGCTCTTGGCAATCTGTCATTATTATTCATGAAATGTGTTAGTACGGATCGGCGCGGTTAAATGAGTGACAGTTTAATTTTCTGAGCCTGCATTATTGCCCCCTCCTCAGACGTATATCGCATATCATCTGCTAAGGAGTCAGTGCTGGTGACATTTTCATTTTCGACAATGCTCAGAGAGCTGTTACACAGCCTCCGCAAGATGCAGTTGTGACACTTAAAACTCACAGTAAAATGCTTGTGAATCTTTCTCTTTTTTATTGCTTGGCTTCAGCAAATCTTCATGTTGGCTTGCTTTACAAAGTGAATTGATTTGATGAAGGTACTTTTCCTGTGTTCCTAAAATGCCTTCTTTTTTGTCACCCACCTAAGCCTACTTAAGCCTGTTTATATAATACACCAATCAATCTGCAGGAGTTTATTTCTCAGTACATTTCCAGAAAACATGCAATCAAATGATTCACCAACACAAAAAGAGTGTAGATGGTAAACTGGGGAAACAAAACATTCAAATCATGAATGTAGGAGTTAAAGGATATATTTGACTGACTAGTCATATTTTCCATTGATAATAGAAGTCTATTACCATCTACACTCCACCTCTTTTCATCTTCTTTCACCTCGTTTTAGTCCAGCGTTTAGTCAAAAGCCACTGCGACACTCAATTACTGGACTCCAACACTGCACCGTGCAATTTGCGTGAGAGCTTCGCACTTATCCCCGACTATTAGTGAACAATGCCACTTTCCGCAACAATTATAAAAACTGTAATTTTACCGCACACTCGGCATGCACTCGCACACAATTATGTGCATTTAAAGTTAGAACCTGTAGATTGGAGTAAACTGGAATTGAGAGAGAGATCACATCATCATGGACAAACTAATGATTTTGAATAGGGTGATGATTGCGCATGGGATGGTTGTTTAAATATTTCATTTTCCAAACGTCATTGTCCCGCTGTATATTCAATGCCACGGAGGTCAAATGACAGCTGGTTCTGAAATGATATAACATGTTTTGACACGGTGTGACAAATACAGCAGGACAAGATGATGAAGTTATGCAACTAACATCCAAGTTGAAGGCATCGACGTTGACAGTGGGTGAGGAAATAGTGCTGGACAAGCGCAGCATGTCTTTGAAGAGTGCAAGGGCAAGCAACAGGTGTTCGGGGACAACCATTTTTTCTAATGCAATCTCTCTTGATTAGGTTACATCGGTCTCATTTGTTTAGTAGCCCCGCAGTCCAGACATCCTTTCTTGCACAATGTACACACCATCATTGGCTTTAAAAAGTAAAATGGCAATGACGTTTGTCTGGTGTTAAAGTAGCTGAAGTGGATGCTGTTTTTGTATGCAAATTACAGCAAACTGATTATTATAACAACACTGAAACAAGCATATGTATAACTATTTTTGCCAATACATACTGTATTTTTCACTGGGATCATTCAAGGTTAGATCCATAATGGATTGTTTACGACTACTGTACAAAGAAGGAGAGTGAATTGGCTGCGATACAATAAATGTTGATACACATCACCTTGAACAATACCACCACAAACACGATGTTCACTAACTAAAATCCTCTCTTCCGCGCTTTGCCGGCTGACTTCTTGAAGAAGCCAACGAATCCTGACAAAGTGTCTGCCGTGTGACTTTGAGTGCAGAAGCCTAATTTGTCATCTAATTAGAACCTTGGAGCAGAGCGCGAAATGAAAACAGAGAGAGGGGGGAATGTATGTATGTGTGTGTGTGTGTGTGTGTGTGTGTGTGTGTGTGTGTGTGTGTCTGTGTCTGGCTGGTCTAAGCCAGCTTGCGGCTGACAGACTGTTCGGTTTTTACTAACCTGGTTTGCTGAAAGCCTTTTCAAACAAACTGGACATCACATTGTTAATACCGACCGACATTACTCTAAATCTCACATACCTCAAAATATGCCGCAAAGGACATACAACAACTTTGTGTCTGATAAGATGCAAGTGTAAAGCTTGATATGTATTGAGAGCAGGATGTAATTGTGATCATTGTCTAAGCCTATGACTAGAGGAACAAAAACATTCAGAAATGAAGACGCAGCAGAAGGCTTGGTTTATGTCAGTCACTGATACGCTATTGTTTTAAATAAGCCTCAGCTATGTCTACAACACAACACACCACATTTACACCCAATTTATCCAGTCGTTTTAGAGAAGAATAAATAGCCATTTCATGTGAGACAATACACATGGAACACTGCAGCAAAATGTCACCTAATGGAACATTCCAGAAGGTTTCTTTCTTGGTCAAGTCACGCAAACGTGACATTTTACGTTTCATTCACATACACAATATGCACATAGGTGTCAAGATGAGGCTCAACAGCAAGCTCATATGTAGAAACGTTGGGACTGAGGAGAGGGGATTTGATTGATTTAAACCATGTTTAATGCAATGAGAAGTTTGTCACAGAGAGTACTTTTTTAGAGATGGTTTAATGACTAAATGTGGCACACAGCCCAATTAGTAGTCCTTTGAAATAATAATGAAAGAGATGTCCTATTGATACTGTAGAGGCAGAGTGTGTTATGTTTCAGTGTCGCAAACTGAAGGAGATTGATTCACACATGCTCAAACACACACACACACACACACAAAGTGCCTTTCTGAAGAGGCTTCTAGCAGCTTGACTTAATCAGTAAGGGAGGAACACTCAGCAGGCAAGCATACAAACACTCCAAAAACACACACATACACACACTTACACTGACACAGACAAAAACAGTGGGTTAGTCCTAGTCTACCCTATCAAAGAAAATCACTTTTCAACAAAATGTGATAGAGAAAACTCCTCAACCCTTTTTGTTCACGCGTGCGTGTAATTCCAAGCAGCAGAAGCAGTTGCATTCTGTCCAGCACGTTATTGACTTCTAATGGTCCTAGGGGGTCGCTGCTGAATAGTCACCTTAAGACGCGGTTCTTCTCTGATAGCTGCACGGCGGAAAAGTGGAGGGAGCGGGATCTGTTTGGATTTGTGTTTGTTTTGTCTGGGTCAATGACCTACGACCCTGCAAGAACGATGAGAGGCACTGCCAACCTGTCCGTCAAGCATGGACAGTGAGTAGGCTGCGTTGCAAACGAGGTGGGTTGAGGTCGCCCGTAGAGCACAACGCAAGTCATTGATTTTTTTTTCTTAGCACAGAATTGGTCAATTTAAAATGGGTTGATTATTTTACCAGGTTAGTCTTATTGAGATTCTTAATCTCTTTTACCAAACAGCAAAAGTCTGAAGATTTCTAAGGTGTATCTGGACAGTGCCTGACTTCTGCTAGACTGCACTGTATATTTGAACGTAGCTTTATCGTTTGAGCTTTTCCCATAATTTACACCTACGCCTTAAAGTATTTTGAATCGCTTTGCATTGGTACCTTTGCTACCATCTGCTGCACTGATCCTCTTTGATATCAGTACATTCATTCATATAAGCTTGAGTGTGTGTGTGTGTGTGTGTGTGTGTGTGTGTGTGTGTGTGTGTGTGTGTGTGTGTGTGTGTGTGTGTGTGTGTGTGTGTGTTTTTTTGTGTGTGCCCATGTCTCATTCTTAATGACCAACTATGCTCTCCCGCTAACCTGAGTAATGGCTCCTCTGTGGCAACAAATGTATGTCTAGTGCACTTTAACTGCATCCTTAGCATCGCACACGCACTCACACACAGAAACACAAATATATGTATCATATCTCCGCCTGTTTAATGGCATCTTTTAATGTCCACTGCACACACAGACCCTTAAACCTGGATAAGCCGTGAAGTGATGCAATCAACTATTTCAATTAAGGTGATTAATTGGCTGATGAAGAGGCACACAAGATCAGATGGAGATCTATATGGAGGGCCTGGAGAATGGGATGGTGATTAAGTTGTAGCAGGCTGGATGATGGAGTGCGTTTAGGTTTCACTTAAAAGCTTCTATTTATTTTTATTTTTTTTACTTTGAGCCCATTGTTTCCATGGCGATGGTGTTGAAGCCAAACGAGCGAGACTGCAAAGGTTTCAGTGAAGAGGCGGACTGGATTCTCGACAGACAATGGAATCCGGCTGACTGACTGGAAGATGCAAAAGTGTTCGGCTTCTCCTTCACACCTGAATGCAGTAGGAGCACGGTCAGCTAGGTACACTGCATATGTGTATGCCCAGCCCTGTGCATGAGGCTTCTCCTTCACACCTGAATGCAGTAGGAGCACGGTCAGCTAGGTACACTGCATATGTGTATGCCCAGCCCTGTGCATGAGGCTTCTCCTTCACACCTGAATGCAGTAGGAGCACGGTCAGCTAGGTACACTGCATATGCGTATGCCCAGCCCTGTGCATGAGGCTTCTCCTTCACACCTGAATGCAGTAGGAGCACGGTCAGCTAGGTACACTGCATATGTGTGTGCCCAGCCCTGTGCATGGGGGCATGTGGCTGGAACGGCTCCCGCCAGCCACTCTAGAGGTCTGGGAGAGAGGATGTGGGGCTGAGGCTGATTACTCAGAGATTGGGGGCGGGGGGTGTTAGATAGGGAACACCTGGGTAGAGAGAGATAAGGAACCTCCATCCACGTCTCCGTCCCCTCCGGTGTCTGTCCATCGCTCTATCGTTCCAGTTCTTTCTCACCAGCTTTATCTGCCCCTCTCCGACCCGGTCACGAGATATACGCCCGCCGTACCCTCCTCTCTCTCGCTTTCCCGATCACTTGATGGTCCCGCGAGATTAAAATGGAAGACGGGATCGCCACCATCTCCAATGGGGCTGGCCCTCGGACAGTGGCCCCAGCGCCACCGCACGGCTGCTCTTCCTAAGTAGGGCTTGACGACGTCTTTGTTGTGGGGCTCTGAGATTGTGAGCGTCGCCGGCTGTGTCTTAGTCTGGGTCTAGATAAATACACCTCTCAGCATAGCCTTATCGTGGTGCCTATAGGGGCCACCCGCTCCATTCCCACGTTGACAACTACCTTTAGAGCTAAAGAATAGCCCTGGCAGGCACCTTTAATTGGAAATCTATGGCCGCATTTATTTTCAGAGCCCCTGCTGACAAGCGCACGTCGCCGCCTTTTACGTATTATCAAGGTGTGCGCCATCAATAACAAGCAGACAGGAACGGATATTTCATGGGCAATACCTTTATCAATACATAAGCAGGCGGGGGAGGGGGGGGGAGGGGGGAGGGGGGGGGGGGGGGGGGGGGGGGGGGCTAGGAGGCCTGCTTCTGGAGAGATGGAGCAGAGGGAAGCCCCGTATCGGAGGAGAGTGAAACACAGAGGTGTACAGGGATCCGCCGAGGCACCGGGAGAGAGATACAGGGAAGTGGGGAAGACACATCGGACACGCCGGCCTGCGATAACGTTTGGAGCTGACAAAAGGCAATAGAGAAGGGAATAGGGGGGATTTTTTTTTCCTTCTCTTTTCTCCATCCGAGCCGCAGCATTGTAAATGCAATCCTATCATGCTGAAGAGCCTCTGATAATGGCCCAGTGCGATGGCCGGGGACGGAGACGGGGAGCTTTTGTTCTGAATGCAGAGTGAATGAAGTCGTGCTGCGGTGGGAGGCGCTGTGCTGCCGCCGCCGTCGTCGTTTTCCAAAATGCGGCGTACTCGTCGAGACTCCTCGGGTCCGCAGCGAGCGTGGCCGACGGGAAGGACGCTGCCACTACATAGCGTGTTTAGTAAACAGGGCAATGGCTGACTCCAGACTAATGGGACAAAGAAGAAGTCAGCTTGGACTAGTGTCAGGGCAAGCGTCACCGCGTGCCCGCTGCATCTCTTTTGACAACGACGGCAGCGGATGCATAAAACACTGTTGCCCCCCAGAGTGTGAACCATGCTATTTGGGGAGCGGACGTGTCAGAGGAGGGTGTGATGTATCTGCATGTTTCTATAATTTGTTTACAGTGGCAAAGCCGAACGAGGTCATGTTACCTCGGCCTGAGAGGCTGCGCTGCATTGTGGTAGGAAGAGATAAGGGGCTGTTTGTGGCCCTACTTTCTGATTTAAAGCTGTGTGGTTTGGGGCATCGTGCATGTGTGTTTATATATGTGTGTGTGTGTGTGTGTGTGTGCGCGTTTGACTCTGATTTAGAGCTGTGTGGTTGGGGGCCAGTTAATCAGGCAACGAAGTCACCCTGAGAAAGGCTTATGTATGTCTTTGCTTCTCGACGGGACTCTCCAGGCACGACAGAGACTTTACCTTAATTATGAGCCAGTTAAAGTGCTCCCTCCATCTATCTATCTCACCCTCTCCCATTCCCTCATCTCACCATTCCTCCCCAAGACGGATGCAGTAATCTTCTCTAAAACAAACACACACACTCACACATTTTGTCAGTTATGGACTTGGTTATGACAGCGTTGCTTTATGGCCAAGTTAGGCCATCAGTTCTTGCTGCAAATCACTCTTCAACAAAACAGATTACACTTCAGCCACTCTCTAAAAGTGCACCATCCCAAAATGAATTGAAGAGCCACGTTGTTGAGCACCTCCTCCAGTCTAACCACAACAAACCTGGACGATCCAATTATCCCAGCGCATCTTGCCCTCACCACCTGTCACCTGATAGGCCGATCTGGATGTAGTCAAACGCACGATTTGTCAGCAACCCAGTGACAGCAACAACCTGCCCCCTGACTGGCCGCCCCATCAATAGCCCCACTGTATTCAGACACATGATTTGTCAGCGGCCCACAGCGTTCTGGCCGTGGCGTGGATGATGTTGAGTGATGAATTAGCATGGTAATTGATAATTACTCAAAAGATCAGCTGGACCATTGCTCCGTCTGACGACTCGCCGTGTTCTCGCTCAGATTTAGGTCAACGCTAAAAAGAGACGGATAATTGAGAGCCTTGTGGCTTAATTAACGAGCAAGCTCTAATTACAGGAGAGTGAATGAGGAGGGAGACCACACATTATGTTTTGATTGCTGGAGCAAATGTTGTCTGGGGAGCTCACCTGATCTTCCTGAAAATTATCATCACTTTATAGGGAACTTCTGTGCCCCACTCACACACACACCCCTCACCACATGATGTGCCGTAGATCCACACCAACCCGTGAGGCACGGGGGCGAGGGGAGTGTCCTCATTTTATGGAGCAATGTTTGGGTTCGTTCTAGTTTCACCTCCAGCCCTCCCCAGTCTCTCTCTATTATTGCACAGGTAATTTAAATCCATCTCTATAGCCATCTGCCCGTGGTGCTTAGAGTAATGACTTTCCCTCTACCATGTTCACTACACTTTCATTCTTTCTTTCTCCGTCTCTCTCTCCGTCTTGCTCTCTTTCCATCTCAACCTTTCTCCTTCTCCTCTCCTCGCCACGTTCCCAAATTCAATTCAATCCCTTCAAGATGCAAGTGTCTCCTGCATGTCACCTAATCTGACGATGGCGCTATCAGGCTAACGACAGACACAATTTCCCTGGGATCTAATGATGAGTAAATAATTCCATCACATCAAGCCACAGGAGATGAAAGTGGAGCCGGAGAAATGGAGACGCAGTTGTAGGAGTGGAAGGGAGGGGATTGCAGCCGTTTGTCATCGCAGGGCCAGGGGGTGTCCATGTCTCTCGTCTTCTCTCCGAGCGTTTGTTGTTTGCATGTCCACGTCCTCCTCTGATGTCAGACGCCATGAGAAGATGGCGGGGGTGGGTGCGGATCCTGGAGAGCACGCTGGGGCCTCCCGTGAGCACATTAGCATTTCAAAGCTACTCCCTCGCATGGTTATAATTCCATCTAAAGCCGTCTTTAAATGAACATTCCAAGTACTGACTCGGACAAAGAAACAGGAGGGGGGGGGGGGGGGGGGAGAAAGTCATGCACGTTGGTAACGATGGGAGGACGAGGTGGGGCGGCAGCGATCAAAGCTATGGAAATGCCCAGGGTAGAAAGGACGGGAACGTGAGGGGCCTCTGGAATGAGGGAGGTGGGCGGGAGGGAGACTAGCCCCCCGACGAGAGGCCCTCTCGTGGGACGAGGCGGTGGGGCTCGGAGCCGGGTGGTGGGGGAGACTTGACGTAGACGCGTGGTCTTTGGAGAGCGACAGCAGGGAGGATATAAATAGACCTGGCAACCGGAATAGAACGCACCTGAGAGATATCGTCTCCTGAGGACGGATGCTCTATTAAATCAACTTGATGGGGTTTTAGCCACGCAACAGTGTGTGTGTGTGTGTGTGTGTGTGTGTGCACTGCAAACAGACTGTAAGATATATACTGTTGTACGTAGTGGCAGAAACACATCTGAAACACTTCTGCCCTTGCTGACATATTGCTGCCAATAAAAAGTAAGGAAGAAAGAAAGAAAACTATTAAAAGACGACACTCAATCCAAATCAATAGACTTTTTTTGTTTTTTACTAGTCTCTCTTTTCATCCCTGTGATAGTAAATCTGTATCATCCTCATGGATTTACAGGGAAAGGTCGGGGTCCTCAAATATAGAGGAATCAAAACCAAGAGTCTCGTATGAAACTTTCATAAACTCAGAGCAACGTGGCTGGGTAACTATTACTTTCAGTGGAGGTCTTAAGATGTGAGATGCACTACAACAGAGAAGGTCACTGAGAACACAGACACCAGGTTCAAATTCACAGTGTTTCCTTTCATGGTAAAGTACAGTGACCAACCCTGATTAATCGGTTTTCAGTAAATTAATGAAATATCACGCTGAAGTGCTGTTTCATAGAAACTGAACGTAACCAAACCGCGCCACAATAACCTTGGTTGATGTTGCGACATAGTGTAGACTTGTACCCTTAACATTCCTAAGAAGTCATGAACTCAACGGATTTCAGAAAGCTTTCAAATCAAAATCGACAAAAGGGCATGCATAACAATTTGAGCCGTGGCCTCACTTAAATGCAGCCTTGGCGTAATCTCTGCCTACGTTGTGTCGATGTCCTCGGAACATGAAAAAGGTGACTGCATCCCCCTTTCATTTCTCTTGTCTGAGACGGCAGCCCGACGCTGTTGGAAAAGCAGGCAGCTTCCTTGTCTTAGCCATCTCGCTCCGTCGCTCGCCCCCTCCACCCGCCCTAGCCACTCCATCTCTCTCTCTCTCTCTCTCTCTCTCTCTCTTTTCAAGGTCTGCAATTAATGCATTTATTTCTCGGCCTCCCCTTGTTCTTCAAAGACACTCATCAGGGGAACAGCTGTCTCTCCAATCATCAAAGTACTCTCTCCCTCCTTCTCGCTCTCCTCCTCCCTCCCTCTCAATCCTTCTCTCTCTCCCCCTGTCCCCTCCTTTATCTCTCTCTTTTCCTCCACTGTCTCATACCTGCTCTCACGTCTCTCTCTACTTCTGTTGGTTCCTCTTTATCAGCCTCATGGACTTCAGCCCTGGAGGCAGACAACAGGTGGGGAACGTTCAGACGATCACTCATCATCAAAAGAGCCAATCACGTTATGGAGTGTGGAGAAAAAAGATGGCGGCGACGACGTCGTCACAGGAGCGGCGGCGGCCCCGGCCCGCAGTGACGTCAAGCCAAGACGCCAGCGGGCTCGGGAACAGAAGCCGTCCTCTCCGAAGGCAGATGCACTCATCATCATCATCTCTCCCCCCCCCCCCCCCCCGAGGAGGTTGGCCGAGCGATCCAGGTGTGCACCCTTAAAACAGTTACTCATCCCCGGCTTAGGATTTCAGCCACGATAGCCGGCTCTCTGGCAGCGCCACGCCTCTCTCGCGCGCGCGTCGCACCGGGGGGACGTGACTAATGCTTTCTTTGAAGCGCGGTGATTTGTCTAATCGGCGGCGGCGCCCTCTGGGAGGGGAGTAAGACTTCCTCCCGTCGGCTCGCTCACAGCTGCTTTCCACCTGGTTGGCCGGTCGCCACGCCGGCACCGCAGCTCCCCCGCTGTGCCGTCTCCCTCTCTGTTTTCCTTCTTAATCTCTCTCGCTTGATAACGTCTATTACGGGCGTACACGCTCGCACACTGCCAATCACGTTCTCAGCAGCGAAGTCGCACAGGTGAGGGTCGGAACGCGACGCACCTGTCGAAGAGTAAAATCAACAGAGAGCGGGAAAGAAAAGAAACGGGTTCTGGGTTTTAGAGTCGCTTAGCGTATCCTTTGATCTGTTTCCTGTTTCAACGAGTCATCTTTGGAAACAGAATATATTACATTTCCAGGTACATAACTAACCTTAAAAAAAGTATCTCTGCTAATTTCATCCATATATAGCCCCACTTCTTGATTTTGGTGTGTGAGTGCGTTTGTGTCTCTCTTGTCTCTGGGCAATGTAGCCTACCATAAAAGATCTGTGCTCCTTAGTGTCTATGGAAATGGCTTTGTTGTTGAATTTCTCTCGGTCTTTGGAAACACACATACTCTACATTGCTCGTTCCAACACGTGGCGTTTCCGTTGGTACAGCGTCCATCTTAAGAACACACCCATTTCCAGCCCGAGTTGTTCTGTATGTTTTTAAATGGCAAACTACAGAGAAACCCATTGTGGACAGAAGTGGAGCTGAGAGGGAAGGCAAAATGACAAGCCCTCGGGTGTCTGATCCTCAGCCCGGCTCTGAACAACAAGGAGGTGCTGATAACGGCAGACATCATATTGACACATCCGGCTCCCCGTTTCATTTCAGGCTTCATTTAGTTGGCTTTGAGGCTCTACAGCTACGGAAAATGTCCCCTCGTCCTCACAGCCAAGGATGGTGCTTCAACGTCAACGACAGTAAGAAAGCCATTGGACTTGTGATTGTGTGTGTGAGTGTGTTTTGGAGGGAAAAAAAAGACAGTTGGTGCCGTCGTTTGTGTAGACACAGAGACAATCTGTGCATCTGTACAAGCAGGGAGAAATATTGTGCGTGTGTGTGTGTGTGTGTGTGTGTGTGTGTGTGTGTCAAGTGTGCAAACACGGCATTGTAAGTGACCTGCAACATGCCCAGAGGGAATCTTATCAGCCAAAACAACACTCCTCTAAGGACATGCTCACGTCTCGGCACCTGTGTGAAATCATTTCAACATCTCTCATTAAACAAGTCCCCCAGTGACAGGGCTACCTGGACACGAGGCGGTACGCCTGCATAATGCTTTGCCACTGCATAGCTTAGATAGAACACAAACAAGGATTATTCCTCCTCAGTACAGTTCAATACTTCATGCATTCTTTACCTTGTTTTACCTATTCAATATGGTTGTCGGGCACTAAAAAGACTGTGTGGTAGTCCGCACTTCGACCAAAAGCTTTTGTTCCCTTTCGACAATCCATTCGGCGAAATTATTTCAGCATACTTTGTAAGTGTATCCAAAATCCATTGAAATCGAATGACAATTTACATCTTTATCATGAACAAAACACCAGAAAAATAGAACAGAAAAGGGTTGGGCAAAATCAAAGTTGGCCATTGAAGTTGTGAAAGGAACCTCCGACAACACAATACATTGACTGAACGTATCCCTGGACTTTGAACCACACATTCTGCAGTTGAGCAATTCGCCAATGTGGCTTGACCACCTCAATTCAAAATGGCTGCAGGAATGTCAACAATCCATCCATCAAATGTTTTCAGATGTTCCTGTCATTGCTAAGGGAGTTGTACATAACTAGGCGTCCATTGCATTCATCATCTTTTGTGTATTTCTGCTGTTTTGATTAAATAGCTCTTCCCTTTATCTCTCAAGAAAAAGGAATAACGTTTGTTTTGTATGTATTGAAGAAAGGCAGATTTATGTTTCACTTTTGAAAATCAGTGATTATGAGAATTCAGATTTTGAAAGCTCTGGAAATTGAGGCTTAGGAAAAGCCTTCCAGTTTTATTGATATTTTGAAACTGAAAAGAAAAAAACCTTTAAGAATCTCTTTAATGTTCAAAGCATTTGTCTTTTCGTACGTTTTTTACTGTCTAGCTGCTGGCCGTTAAATAAAACATGTTATGTCTGTCTCTAAACATCTTCAAACATCAAGGATAGGCCCTCACATGTGTCTAGTTCTTTGGAATAGTCTGGTAAGTTGACATCGATTTTTTTTCTGTTTGTTTGAGTCTTTGTGTGAGTCTGTGTTAGCGTTCCAGGTTCCTGGTCAGTGATTTAAGTGCCTGAAGCAAAGTCAACCAGGCTTCCAGTAAGGAACCCCAGCATGGCCACAGTTAAAGCAATGCCCACCATGCACCCCCCGTGCCCCCTGCCCTCCCACTGAACCACGCTACGTGCTTGCTCATTCCCCAAACACACACACACACACACACACACACACACACGTTTCTGCTTCTAGGCACATGGGACTCTGACCTATTGCCAACGTACCCCACCTCCTTATGTCTTCACTGGATTGAGAAGATGGAAAGTCACTTGCTCCCCTTGGCAGAACACACATATCAAACAACACACACACACACACACAAGCACATCTGTTTGTATTTCAATGGGATTTTCTTATGCTTTGTATCATTTCCAGTACAGTACACTGAAATGCTTCTGTGTGCTGGAGAATATCCATAGTTTGTGGTCTCCTAACTACATTGCCTACAAAGTCAAACTCTAAAGTCATCCTAAAGAATAGCTCCTGTATTTTGTAATCCAAGTTATCTTTTTCCAATTTGGACCTATATTTGCATATGAAAATACAGTATTGATAGTGCTAACTATCCAGGGAAGTTTCCATGTGGGTGTATTTCTCAATTATACAACATTAGCACATAAGGGAATCAGTTTTCCTCTTCCCTTATTTCCATCGCCTTTACAATGAGAATGTCCTGATTTGCCGTCTAGAAATAATTGTGGTGTTCCCAGAAATCAAATAAAAGCACCCCGAGCAATGACGAGAGTTCTAATTTCATCTCCGTATCTTGTATCCCCAAGGATGCAGAAGTGGGTGATAATGTACTGTGCATCCCAGGCAAAGAGTACACCACTTAGGCATGGGCCGATGACTTGAGATCAGTAGTGGACGGGCATGTGTGTGTGTGTGTGTGTGTGTGCACGTATGCCCATACCATAGAGAGTAACACACAAAGACATGCAGTCATGGAAACACACGTGTAGTCAAGTTGAATACAAAGCACAGTCACAGTGATACAATGTATCGACCAATGTACAGTGCAAGTGTGCGCATGCACACACACACACACACACACACACACACACACACGAGACCCGCTTTGACGTTAATACCCAGGTTTTCAGTTTGGGCACACACAGTCCTATGGGCACCGTCAATATTGTGACATTTTGACAAACAGCCTGCCAGAGTCGGTCAGCCCAAAGAGGGGAACACTAGTGGAGACGGACTAGCCAGAAAACACTGCTCTGCTCCAGGAAAGAAATCCACTGTGAAACTAGAGAGCGTCAAGGACAATCAGGTTTTCTTTTTCACAGAATGCTAGATAGGCCAGAAATCTGCCGACTGTCACGTCAGCTCACATGAGTGATCAAGTCTATCATAGAGGATATTGTTTTAAAGTAAATATGTTGTCATGGTCAATAGCTGTGGTTTATGTTCTGTGTGGAGTTTCCGGTTTGCCTCTAACTTTAATAAGATCTTAGTCCACTGTTAGAAAGCCAGGTGTGGGTGTTTCAATGTCTTTCTGCTGAGTAACATTCTGCATGGCACGCTACATCCAACTGTCCACCGACAACTTTTGCCAAACATTCTGACCATAAAAAAAGAAACTCTGCCCATGGATTCCTCTCTGGAATCTGTCTTTTTAGGAATTTCACTCGAGTCCCCATGACTTGAGAGCCTAAAATAATCATTTTATCAGGAACTGATATGCACATCATTGAAACAGATGCCAGAATTATTCCATGCTCAACCATAAAGTTGAATCATATATTAAAACACGTTGATGTAAGTGGCTTAAGTCAAGATTGTGGTTATATAAAATGTGGTAAACACTCAGTGTGTGTGATTCCCGCTGAGTAAAGATGTTTGAGCTTGTTTGTTATGGTTGAAGTGTATCACTCACTAATGCTCTGGCACGCTGCAGCGGATGATTAAAATATGAGGGGACAGGGTGTGTGTGTGTGGGGGGATATGAAAAGTGGGAGCAGTAAGAAAAATTCAGATAATAGGAGAGATGGAGGAAAAGGGAGGCATGGAGCGGAAAGAGAGAGAGAGAGAGAGAGAGAGAGAGAGAGAGAGCGAGCGAGTGAGAGCAAGAGAAAGACGAAAAAGATGGAGGGAGAGAAGAGAGAAAGAGATGGAGACAGAGAGAGAGCGCGAGCGAGAGAGATCGTACAAGAGAGGAAGACTCATCGCTCGCCTAGCGTGGCCTCATCTCCGGGACTGCTTCTCTAAACAGTGCATAATCATGAAACTCATTTGAGAGTAAGTGGCTCATTGAAAAACATGCAGTTTGCAAAGTTTCAGGGGAGGCATCAACAATCAACGGGGACTTGGTTTCATTTTGTAGCTGATTGACTGAGTCAGGGAAGCATGGCTGGGTATGATTGCGCGACTGGACTTCACAGGCCGTGGCTGACTAGGATGTCGGTCTGAAACGACATGATCCTCTTAATTGACAAGGCAACGCTACGAGGCCCAAAGGCCAAGCCATTAGGCACTGTTTTGGTCTGCCAATGATAGCTTTGCTGTTTGAATAAAAGCTTTTAACAGGAACATGAGTGCCTGTTTACAAATGACAAATGTAACTCTTACCTCAAATAAAGCCACACTGTGCGCGTGTGGGTGTTTGTCTTAATTTGCTTGCATTTAGAAAGCCCCTATACTCAGACACCGATGCTATTGAGCAAAGGGATATGTAACAATATTTTAAAACATCCGTTTTATCATGTCAGGACACACTACCGTAGCATGTTAATGGGACAGAAACCCCCCACATATGCTAATCACACACCAACTGAAAAGACTACAAGTACAGGCACACACATCTCTTTTAACATTAGATAGTTGAGAAAAATCTGAATGCATGAGTTTCCTCACGAGGAATGTAATTACCATACACACCATTTGAATAAGTTATGTTTAGCTATGAGTGAGTGAGCCTTTTTTATTCCCCCTAAAGAGAATGCTTACAGAGAAAGCTGCTCAGCCTTAGTATTAGAGTATTAGTATTAGAGTAAATATAAGAGTTGCCAGTGCGCACACACACACACACACACACACACACACACACACACACACACACACACACACACACACACACACACACACACACACACACACACACACACACACACACACACACACACACACACACACACACACACACGGTTTATACTCTGAAAACGCACATGCTTTTCAGTACCGCTTTGGCTTTATGCAGACTCTTCAAAAGTGTCTTTCTACAAAACTTTTGAAATTGAATAGCTAATATTTTGGGGGTAGAAATGAACTAAATGCAGCCACATTCCGGTCCCACTTGTGCAAACACACAGAAGCCCACATATGCTCACAGCAGGGCCTGGCAAACAATGGAAAAACATTGAAGGAATAAATGAGACTTGGACTTGCACCAGTTGGATGTTTGTGGTTGGCTAAAACTCAGACCTGCTAGCTCTGTTTATTCTGATAGGAAAATACGTTTAATGGTGTGTTTTGATATGTGAGAACTAAGCTGATGTAAGTTTGGTATCTAAGTGTTTTTGCCTTTTAAAAACTCAAAACCACAAATATTCTCCTAACTCGATCCATTTCCAATCTTCAGCTTCCCTCGTCCTCTCCCTCTCCCTCTCCCTCAACTTTCAAACACCTTTTCAATCCAATATCCTCACTCTCTATTCCTCCCTCGACTGTCCTGCTTTCTCCGGCTCTTTCCTCTGCACAAAAAAAAAAAAAAAAAAAACGAATGCAGGAACACAAACAGCCGAGCCCGTTTTGCAAAGTAATGAAAGGAAAAAGGGCAGGGCCGTGTGGAATGGAACAAACAGAGAGGATGTAGAATGCACATGTCTTCAGGCGCCGCGAGGAGCACGCACCGTAATCAAAGCTGACAGCTCAACACTGGCATTATGGAGATTTGATTAAGGCCAGGGAAACAGAGTGCACGCCCGTGCATACACATGCAAACACACACGCACAAAACATCAACAATGGATCGCGCAAGCAAATAAAATGTGCCCACAAACAAGAAGTCTATGCACACACACACACACACACACATTGTGGATCACATTTTGCTCCTCTGAATAACTTTTTTACTATTTAAAATATGTTATTGCACAGAAGTTGTACTGTTTTCTTATCCGTATCCTCTATCCCCCTGCCCCTCCTAAAAAAAGGAGTGAGAAATATGTTGGTGCACATTGATATACATTTGTTGTGTCAACAAAATGTTTGCTTTGTCAGTAATCAATATCTCAAACTCTGCCTTTTATCCCCCCATGTCCCTGTTCCTCCGTGAAGGCAGAACTTCTATAATACTCCTAGACCCAGAAAATAAATCTGTGTCATTCCTCCCCCTATGCTACCTTGTCACCTTCAAGGTATGAGGCATTGCAGACTACAGGAGTTCAGCCTCAGTAGAATTTATTTTTCTTCATCTTTGCCCTGCTTCAACACCTCTTGCCTGAACACACAAAATCCAATAGGGCCCCTCATGCCAACTTTGAATCCGACCATAAAAGTAAAACTGGCAATACATCATTGTTACGTAATTTGGGCAAATTTTAAATAGTGTGCTTTTTTACACTTACACTGGAACTGCTGATCATAAATCACAAACCCGCTACGCGATCGCTGGTTTCTTCTCCTCTGCAGCTTGTTCTCAACCAGATCAAGCAAAAGAGAGAGAGAGAGAGAGAGAGAGAGAGCAAGAAAGGGCAATATTTGAAATGTGATAGGTGCCAAAGGTGTTGTTTCCACAGTGAAGACGACGCCTTGCCTGACGTGGGATGAGAAATGGAGCAGGCACGGAAGTGGCTTCCTCCAGATTTGATACGGAGGGCTCAGGCTGTCTATCTTCATCACAGAAGGTAACATATTAATCAGTGCTGTCACACACACCACTCTATGGGCTCAAGGTGGGAGGCCACACACACGTCGGATAAATGGTGCGTCTTTTTTTGGTGCCCTTTTTTTAGAAGCACAAGTAGAGTGAATACAATTGCATCACGTGAGGTTGGAGTTAACACAGGACTTAAAATATTGTTGACACGTTTACACTAAAGCCTACGTGCGCACAGATGAACTGTGTTTCTGTTTGTGTGTCTATGTGAGTGTGTGTGTGTGTGTGTGTGTGTGTGTGTTTGAGCGGTGGTTAAGTTCTGCAGCAGCCTAAAATATACAGTTGCAACCAGCAGAGGTCCCGGCCAACCCAGGCTGGTCCACAGCATGAATCTTTCATTAGCCCTCCTCCGCTCCACCTTTGCTCCTTCTCATCCCTCCCTCCAACCCCCCTCCCCCCCTTGCACTTCCTATCCAAAGCCTCCGCCCCCTTCTACCCCCGCCTCAAACTCCTTGTCCCGTCCTCCCCCCCCCCCCCCCAGCTCAGTCGCTACCCGCTGCGAGCAGAGCAGCGATGCCCGTCCACGTGCACACTCGGGTCACGCTCGCTACAGCCCATCTATAATTCAGCACTGAATGTTGGAGCAGCGGGCGAGGAGGAGACAGGGAGAAAAAGCAGAGCGAGGTCGGGGGAAAATGGAAAGATGTAAAAGGTGGCACGGCGAGATGGGGTCCAGAGGAGGCAGGGGGGTGGGTAGCGGGTGAGTCAGAGAGAGAAACCGAGAGAGAAGGATTGGGGAAAAAGAGTCTCCCTCTCAGCACTGGCACCACTCATCCAGGGGTAAGGCACTCGAGCTACCTCACAAAGTGAAGAGCGGGATAATGATCCTGCGGTTTTCCCACTTTGTTATTGCATTCCCTTGGTGAAATGGGGTGAGGGATGGATGGACGTGAGGGCCAGGCTGCCCAGGGAGAGAGAGAGAGAGAGAGAGGGAAGATCCAAAAAGGAGAGCATGGACATTATCGGCCCACGTTAAGTGGAGTTGTCTTTATAACGCTCAGCATTAATTTATTCCTATTATAGACCAAGTAAGAGCTGTGCAGCTGTTGGTGTTCTCCTGTACAAGTTTGATGCCGCTGTCCGCTTGGGTTACATGTGGCATGTACAAGTATTAAGTTGTCAGCCAAAACTGTTTATCCAGAAAAGATTCAATTCTACTGTGAAAAAAAGAGAATGAAACCGGATGTAGACCCATTTCAAATGCCTGAAGTTTACAGCAATGGTAGCTGCTTAACGGGATTTATTAACGGAATTGCATGATGGTTTGAAGCGAAATGTTGTTTCATGACGTGAAACGCTAACTTTGCTATCTTCAACATGAAATAAATCATCATTGGACTATTTTGGCAACTTGAGTGTAGATGTGTGGTTCTTTTAACTTTTCAATGATACTGCCTTAATATAGACCCTTAATACATGAATATGATACAAATCTACATGTAATATGTGACTTTGCAAACCTTTGGCATTGATTGTGTTGGCAAATTCCTAAATCCTCCTAAAATACACTTACACCAAAATTGAATTAAAAGCATTGGTAAGGATGGTGTGTTTTTCCCCAAAGGGGGAGCAGCCTAGACGACGCAACATGGGTAATGTATTGCTGATAAACGTCTATTGGCAGGCAAAGGCCTCTGCTGTCAACTTGTAAACACTACAACAACAATGTATTGGAATGGGCTCGTGTTCCCATGCTAATGTACTCCTCTTGACCTCCCGCCACACTCCACTGCAGTGTCACTCCAGCGCGTTTGGAGGTGGGCTCTTCAATTATCCCTCCCTTACATGGCACGCGTGGGGATCCGGGTGACCCTGCTCCGCTGGAATAGACATCCCAGTTTTTTGGTTGAACGTGAAAGAGTGCGGCACACGACAGGCAATTACTCTCGGTGATGTGACTCTTGTCAGAGGGTCACTCCCGCCACCATTGTTGCTTCGCCGCGCTTCTCCCGTTCTGCTGGATTTTTGATGGACATTTCTTTAGAGTTCAGGCTCACGTCACCGGCGGTTTGTGGCTGTGTCCAGACAGAAACTCAATGCCGGCCCGTTGGGACCGTAAAAGCACATAAAGAAAGGAGAAGAGGATCGGCAGAAA
This sequence comes from Galaxias olidus, assembly GCA_026901105.3. Taxonomy (NCBI): domain Eukaryota; kingdom Metazoa; phylum Chordata; class Actinopteri; order Galaxiiformes; family Galaxiidae; genus Galaxias; species Galaxias olidus. The sequence continues at coordinate 103,148 of JAPMUY010002112.1, read as the reverse complement.
TGTGACTTTCCGAGACTACATACTACAGGGTCACGCGAGAGAGCCGTCGTTCACGCTTCGTTTTCGCTGGTGTATGCATGATAGCATGGTCACCGAGTAAACCACCGTTATCCTGGTCCAAGTCCTCCATCAAGTGCTACCAAGCAAGGCCTTGTGATGGAATCTTGAATGACAGCACAACACCATGGATAATTTCTAAAGCGCTAAGCCATTTAGCAGAAAAAAAAAAAAAAAAAAAAAACACCCTCTCGAATTGGTAAATGAGAGTGCAAACATTCTTGTTGTGAATCGGGAGCTTCAGTGGCCCTTTTGAAATTTTGTCAACAAAACTGCTCGTCGGTTTCCCCATTGGGCTTTAGGGTGCGCGTCTTTACCACAAAGGCAGAGAAATTTGCAAAATGGGAAGAGCTGCTCTCCCTAGGGCACCAATTAAAACTTCCTTTGGCGAGGCAGTTGGTTCTTATCCCAGTGTTTTCGCCACATCTCCTAACAAACTGCGGGAAAAGGGAGCGGGAAAATGTTCTTAGGAGCTAAGAGCCATGCGAAGAGCGAGAAAGAAGCAGCTAATCACCGGGAGGACGGAGAAAGAGAGAGAGAACGCGAGAGAAGCTATTAGTCACGCATTAGTCAGAAATTACAGAATAATTTCAAATGTTAAAACTCCATATCTGGCATTCAGAGTCATTATCATATGGTTTGCATGAACTTATCGTCTGACTGGGCTACTTATTCAGAGCAAGCTAGCAGAGATGTGCATGGAAGAGTTGGCACATAGCGATATAGTATGCAAGTCTACATGAGGCCCAATAACCACATAGGAATAGTTTACTGAAGAGCAACAGCAGTGGTTGTTTGGGCATAACAGTTTTTTCCCCTCCGATTGCCTAAACACAATTTATCTGGCAATTTGTTTTTAAACACACACAAGCAAAACATTGGACTTGCAAAAGCAAACACTTCATTAAAAACTCACTTGAAACTCTTCTGAAAACAGTATTTTTAAAATCAAAGTGGGCCTGTCAAAAAGCATCAAAAGCACAAACACCGCACTGATATGACAAATTAAACAACACTTGCATTTTCAGTGTGCAGTGAACGGCTGTGTGGTGTCAAGGTTTGTCACACAGTAGCTCTTGTTACGGGTGTAAAGGGGCCTGTTGCACCTCCTGCCAGGGCTCAGCCGAGCAGACACGCAAAGCACTCCTAAACATCACTATTGTTTTCACCTGTTGCTATTGTTGTCTATCTAAGACTGTTTTTTTTGTTTCTCCTTTGTTCCATTATTCTTTCTAAGTTGTATCAGAGCTTGTGACGTACCTTGTTCACGTGCGTCGTCACCCCTCCCTGGGCAGGTCGAGTCCTCTGGCGGGTACGTGTAGCAGGCACGTGAGGTCTAGTCCATCAGCCGTGTGACGCTCTGTAGATCCTACTAGTATCGATCTTGCTCCTAACAGCGGCTTTTTTTTTCTCAATAGTAATAGTCCCGGTCCATGCTGTTGGCTTTGCTGATTGGTGGTGGGGTTCATCAGGGATTGACTACAGGTGGTGGATATCTTGTTTTGTCAATGGTGTTTTATTTGTGCCACATGAAGATGTCAAAGTAAATAATACATTTAATAAAATTACCAGTCATGAAGCACAGTAGGCTGGCAAACATTTAATCATAACACAACACACAAAAAACACTACAAAACACAGTAAGCTGGCAACAAACGCTTCGTTGTGACACGCCACAACCCAAAAAAACAGGCAAACTGAAAACACCCACCCTGCACTGCAGTTGGCCTACCTGACACATCTTCTAACATTTCTAAGTGGCATTCGTGATTTCTTTTGTTAGCACTGAGCAGCAAGATCATCAGCAGGCAGTGCATCCTATCAATGTCAGCTTTCACCGTGGCATCCAGATTCGCGTTGTGGTTCAATGTCAACCATCAATTCATAAATGTGTCTCTTCCACTACACAGCCATTTCCTTAATCCAATAGAAGAGTTTTTTCTCTGTGCCGGTGGAATGTCTATGACCAAAACCCATGTACCAGGGAAAATGTCTACCGGCAATGGAATTAGCCTGGTGACATAGGTGTGGAGTGTCTTATCAATTGTGAAAAAATGCCCAAAATAAATAAATTAAATAGAACTAAAAACTAAAAAAGACAGAAACGAAAGGACTATTGGTCTCCATCTTTGTCCACACCATGAGAGCTTAACAGTGGTCTATTTATAGTGGTCAAGCTCTGACTTCTAAGTTAGCAAATACACACAACTGAACTGGGTGTAAGGAATTGGTTTGGAATGATATGTCTAATGACAAAAACGTTGTTTTGTGTTTTAATTTTTTTAAAGCAGATAATGTGCTTACAGTTTTTAGACTTGGTCTAAAGATGACGAGCACAAGTGCATGAGTTAATGGTTTCAAAGTTAACCGTGAAACGGCTGGGAGTACCTTCAATCATATTTCACCTGACAGATCTGATTTAGATACACATGATATTAAATGTTTGGTTTGTGTTGCTGGTGGAAGAGGGCCATATTTGCATGTTCATATAACAAGACTTCTCAAATACGATCTCAACTTAATCTGCATGATTGTGTGTGTGTGTGTGTGTGTGTATGTGTGTGACGTGTGTGTGTGTTCCTGTTGGTCTGTTTGAGAGACAGTGTGAGCGTTGAGAGAGAATGCATTGATTTCTGATGATTAATTTTGAGGGATATTCAGGTTTTCAAATGTAAAGCAGCAGTGTAAGAGATATACTTTAACGACCCCCTCCAGTGAAAATCACGTTTTTAACGTTGTTAACATGTCCTTGTGGTGTTTTTCATGTGCTACAAGACGTACCAGGAGCAAAATAAGCAGCCAACGCCATGGCTGAGCATTTCTGCTTTGAAACTGCAGTGCACCAAGGACTGTTTCAAACGGGCAAGTTCAGACAAGCCAGATTTGTGACGTCACACGTTTAATTAACCATTTGTAACCAACCAGCATTCATGGGCGGGGTGAGCAGGAGCAAGCAGACATGATTTATATGTTTAAGCAGAATATTTGAATTGTTTAATAAAATAACTGGAGGGGGACTTTGATCTGTTCTTCTCTCTCTCTCTCTTTCAGAATAAGTGGTCGGGATTCGGGGCCTATAAAGGGCATACGTTTCCTCTATAGTTTGGATCTCCTTCTGCTGATATGCTGACTGCATTTAGCAGAGCTAAGCTTGTGGGTTCTGTGTCTGAGAAAAGTTGGAAGCTTGGAAACATCTAATTCGGTTAAGCTCAAACTAGATGGCAGATGGTCAGCACTGTAAATATGGGACTAAGACGCCCAATTTTGATACCAATGCTGTCAGAAAAGCAAACACTAATTAATAAAGGATAGATGGAGCTAAAGGGCAAGATTTTATGTCGCTGTGTTGATACCCTGGATATATTTTTCCATTATTTTTGTGGTTTAATAAACAATAGCCTTCAGAAATGTTGAAATAGATTTTCCATATTTTTTGTGTATTTTTTTTCTTCTTTTCAAACTACACTCCCACACAGGGTCATAGTGACATTGTCTCACTGTTATAATTCTACTTTGGTCTTGCATCTGTTCATGACGTTCCCTGCAGAAACAACATTTCAGCTCTGTTTGGTCTTTCGGACGTTTGGATGGAGGGAGGACAGGAAGCCACATTGTGCACCCTCGTTGGGGCTCAGATCAAGTTTCATGTGGCATTCCTCTATTTAAAATGTAAATGATTCAAAACAAAAATAGAAAGACATATCAACATATATCAAGATAGCATGATTCGGAGCAAAGTTCCTCTGTGTGATGCAATTATTCTTGGAAGATATAACTCTGTAGACAATTTTGCAAAGACTCGGCATAGATAAAGATAATGGTATGGTTGTGAAATAATTCCGTTGACTGTCTCACCATCCATGAAAGCGTAGCCATGATCTGCTCCTGTCCTCTTTTCCATGAATGTGCGCTCACCATAGTGGAGAAAACCGGCCAAACAAACTAGAACGCCGTCAAAACCGTCCCCTGACTTTCAGCCAAGAAGCGATTTGAAACCGCCTACAGTGTAAAGCCTGCGAGGTCAGGCCATCTCATCACTATTCCACTGTGCTTTTTGTCGGACTCGTCCAAGTTTGCTACAGCATTGTACCTCTCCCCAACCCAGGCTGGTGGAAGTTTTAATGACAGTGATTCACCAACTATTTCACTCCCACTGAGATAAAGGGCGCCACCATTGCTCCACACAAATGAAATCAGATGCCACATCTCACACTGCTACAAGATAGGTAATGAAATATGGAGTTTGGTTGGTGGGGAGCAACTGACAGTGTGTCTGTGTGTGTGTGTGTGTGTGTGTGTGTGTGTTTTATTTATGTTCGGTGGTTGTGTGGTAGAGTGGCGGTACAGGAATAAAGCGAGATGGTTGGTGTGTCTATGTTTTGGTGTGTGTGTGTGTGTGTGTGTGTGTGTGTGTGTGTGTGTGTGTGTGTGTGTGTGTGTGTGTGTGTGTGTGTGTGTGTGTGAGTGTGTGTGTGTGTGTGTGTGTGTGTGTGTGTGTGTCAGGAGGGATGTGACAGCAGGAATCAGATAGCGCTGAATGATTCCCAGACTGGATTTAGAGCCGGCCCGATAGAGGGGGAACGGAGAGATTGTCTCTTGATATTTATTGACTGCTGTGCTGCAGGAGCCGCAGTAATGGTCCTCCTCTTTCTGTCTCCGCAGCGCCCCCCGCTCCGGTTTCCCCTTTCACTTCCAGGAACACTATTTGTCCACAGATACCATCCGCCAGTCGCAGGGCCGCGCTCGTGTTGACACCCAGTCTCTCCAACTTGCCCTAGTTGAGACTTAAACTTCAGCCGGGGTCTTCTCTGGCCACCAGACTTGTTTCTTGTTGGCCCCTCGCTCCTGGCAACAGATGTAATGAGCTGCTGGCTGTTTGTACCCTGTCCCTTATCGCCGGGCCCCTGTCACCACCCCCCCCCCCCCTCCTCCTCCTGCTCCCAGGAGGTGGGGTCAGGGCCCCGTGGCCCCTGCTGTGGGGTAATGAGGGAGCCAGAGGAGTGCTACCCCACCACACAGGCTCATGGCTTTAGGAGTGACAGGGGAGAGGGGGGAGAGGGAGGGGAAAGTACGTGACACCTGTCCCGTCCTGCCCTCTCTCATCGTCGCCACGGGGATGAGTTTGCGAGGGACTTGTCTGTTTGTCTGCGTTTGTTGGTGTGTGTGTGTCTATGTGTTTGAGAGAGAGAGAGAGAGAGAGAGGTTATGATGATGTGTTCTCAAACTTTTTCTGTACTGTTGAGAAAGGAAAAAAGATGTCTAAGCAGTCTGCAGAGAGAAAGGCCAGCCTCACCGGGGCATGCCTTCCATGTCCTTTCCCCACAGGACTCCCTGCCTCCTGGACACGGCACGCCGGGAACGCTGAGGAGATCACAAGGCGTGTTCGAGACCCGAAGGATCTCAGATGCTTCTCCTTTGCACGAAGCTAGCCCGGTGGAGGGCGAAGTAGCCGCAGCAGTGTCCGAGTGTCAACCCTCAGATGGATGAGCCCTACTCGTCTCCAAAGCAACCACACGACAAAATAACACAAAGACGTGAGCGTCATGCAGACGAGAAAGAGACTCGAACGAGCGGAGGCCGAGCGCACGCCATTCCACCACGTCCCGTCCCACCCCCACCCCACCCCAACCCCACCCGTCCCCCTACTCCCCCATTCATACATGTTGGCAACCGGGTCAATATCCGACAAGTTCCCCTTCTCTCTCTCTCTCTCTCTCTCTCTCTCTCTCTCCGCAGCCCACGGCTGATGCCTGTCCCGCTGCTCGCCGAGGAAATTGCCTCCAACACTTCCCTGACCTTTGCTTATTACCGACCAGGGAGGGGGCACACACAAACACATGTATGGAACGGTAGACAAACACAGAGACACGCCCGGGGGAATGATCACCTCCCCGCATTTGCATGGGGGACGGTGTGGGCGCACCCCTACCCCCCTCGGCGCGCTCTCATTTCCCACCCTGCCACTCTCATTAGCTCCAGCAGCCGGCCACCTGTTAGGCAGCCTTGACAGTGTGGGTTGCGGCTCCCTCCGTGTGGCTGTGTGTGTGTGTGTGTGTGTGTGACACACGCAGTGGTCAGAATACTAAACAGGCCCCCGTTTACTCCTGCACTGCAGCCACGGCCTAACATCATTGGTGTTTGGTCTAGCGTGTGTCACCCTGTGTGTGTGTGTCTGTGTGTGTGTGTGTGTGTGTGTAGGGGCGTGTCGGTCTACAGACGTATAGAATCAGCTGCAGAATCACCCCCACGCTCCCCCCCTCCCGGCAGCCCCCTCAGGCCTCTTCACCTGTTGATTCCGTCTCCATTGTTCGGCTCAGCCCTCCCCTCCCCACTGCCTCCCTCGTTCCCCGGCACTGCCTGATTGCAATCTGCCATCCTGCTCCCACGGCATTATCTATGCAAGTGCAGCTCCGTGTGGCGCATTCGCCATCAGCAATCATCAGCCACCGCTGGTGTCTCTAGCTCCCTCTCACCGAATCAAGGAAAGGGTTCACATTTACACAAACACACACACTCACTCACACACACACACATCCCCCCCACACACACACACACTGCAAAGGACTTTCATCAGTCAGACACGTACACTCAGATAATTTGTACACTATACAGCACGCATGCACACGCACAAACATATGTCTACAAAGATACCGATGTTATTTAAGCTGGATGGAAATATGTAAAAATACATGTTGATACCATGACATCCGCTACAACAGTTTCTAAGACGTTTCACGGACAAAGGCAATACAACAAGATGTATACTTTGCTTTGCATGCTTGCAGTAGCTTTGCTTGGAGACCAAACATAATATTACGTGTGTCATGCTGAGCTGAGCTCATTTTGAAGCAGTGCATTTAAGCACCACAAATAGAACAAAAAACATTTTGATTTCCCCAACAAATCATGAAGAAATATGTGTACCTTACAAACATGCAAACGTTTTGGATCGATTTTCACAGGGGTCACTGTTACAGGGGACTGCTGTTTCTTTAGTGAGTAGGATATGGAAGAGAGAGCGTAAGCGTTTTGATGTTCAAAGACGTCTATGAGACAGATGTGAGTTGTCTGACGCTTAATGAGTGAATTGGAGCATCAGCTTGTCCCAAGAAACGGACTCTGTCCATCGTCACAGAATCACTGTTCACACACACAAACACAAACACACACACACACACACACACACACACACACACACACGCAGACTTTTACTGGTGTGCATAGTAGGAAACAATAAACAAATGGAAGATAATGCAACTCAAACTGAGGCAGTCACCGCTACATCCAATGTCAAAACAGTTGCAGATGTGTGACCACCATTTTCCTCGGCGCACGCGCGACTTGGCGCATCCCCCTTACACTCGGTAACAGGAGCTGGGATTGTGACTAACGGCCGTATCAAGCCCTACATCCGGTGTCTATCAACGGGAGCCTGCCTCGCCGCGGTGTTAATGGAGTGGTTGTGTTAGCAGACGCCCCTGTAATAAGAGAGACTCCGGCCAGGCTCAGGGCCTGATCAGCCATTTGATCTCTCATTCCCCACTCCAGCCCCACGTCCTTTCATCCCATAATGGCCTGGCTCAAGGACCAGGTCATTCCGCTCCCAGGCAGGTGACTATACTTCCAGGGTCAGGCCATAAAGAAGCCCCCTTTGATGGGCACACAATGGAGGAGACAGCTTAGGGGATAATGGGGAGATAACCTCCTCCATTCCCGCTGCACTCGGACATCAATGGCGATGGCGCCACTCAGACGCAAAGCCAGTGAACTTGTGACTCAAAAAAAAAAAAAATGAAAAAGAAAGGGAGATTCCACTAATATGTTTGCTTTATTTTTTATTTTTTTTTGCTAGGCTGAAACAAATGCCTTCTCTTGACTCTCGGCGAGCAAGACGAACAGATCAGACAAGCGAAACCCGAGGGGGAAAAAAAAGGACAATAAACTCTCAGATGGCTGGGTTTCGAGGCGAGGCTTGACCTCGACTGGAGACTCGCCCGGTCGTCAGCAAGCTGCCTGTGGGTGGGCTTGGTATTCTCTGCGTGTCTCTGCGCAGTCACGGAGCTATGCGGGGCTGAGCAGTCTGCCAACGCCGATCACACCAGGGACCCTGGCACTGTCTCACGGGGACAATGTGACAGCCCCAAACCCCCCCCCCTAAAATATATATATATATATATATTATATATATATATATATATATATATATATATATATATATATATATATATATAAACAGTTTCACGCCATTTCCCAAGTCCCACACTTCATTCAAAACAAGTGAAGCGTTCTCTAAATGGCGGTGACATATCGAAGCCCTCCTCCAGAAATCCGCAGGAGTGATAAGGAAGCCCCTGTCCAAGCAATTTTGGGAGTGGGGCAGTTTTCTTAGGGCTTTGGCAGCTTCCTCCCACTGCTGATTCTCCGACGTGAGCGTAAACACAGGTGTCACCAAACAGTGGCTGGTGTGGGTTTCCGCGTTTCCTCAGAGGAAAAGCAAGGAGTTAAACACCCAAACACTCACTGCAGACGCCAGGCAATCGGCCCATTGCTATATTTATTTCCACGAGGAACTCGTCGCAGAATTCCAGAACTCCTCTGCACCTGTTGGGAGTCCAGCACGTGTGTTTGTTTGGCCGTGTGTTTCATCCACTTGTTGTTTCCGTCAAGCGCTTCTTACTGCCTCACAAACGGAAGAGCGGCTGCCCCTAAACCATTGATTGAGTCACTAACTGTCCAGGAAGGTTTGCTAATTGGGCGGCGTGAGTTATTGTCGCTGTGTTTCTCTCGGTGTGGCACGCGTGATTGCACTCCGATCATAACACGTTTCATTTCGCAACCCAGATGCGCTGAAGTGGCGGTTCAATCGTGGCATGCTGTGCTTCATCTTACCCACAGAGAGAGAGAGAGAGACAGAGTGGAAAACACCTGCCTGCTGGCCCTGTGTGACCCCAGTTGCTAATGAATAGAGAGCAAAAACACAGCCAATTAGCAGATGTGCTCGTCAAGCCAGCCACTTAACGGCACGCCATGTCATCACGGATTGCCCTCATGGCTGCCTTGAACCTATTGATATGGCTGCCTGTTAGAGTGCATTGAGAGAGAGAGAATGCTGTGTCCAAACGAGGCTTCCTGTTTGAGAAATGAAAGACGGAATGTAAGTGAGTGGAGTTTATGTAAGTGTAAGTGTGAGTGTGTGAGTGTGCGTGTGCGTGTGTGCGTGTGTGCGTGTGCTAGTGGAGGATCAGTGCTTCGTTTCACAGAGTAGGCACATGGGGTCAGAGACCCACCGCGATGCCCTGCTAAACAGCAAACACAAACCTATCATCTGCTGTTTGCCCGCTCTGCCGTCCTCCTCTCTGCCAGCTCGGAGGAAATGGGGAAAAACAGGCAAGTGGAACGAGAGAAGGGGAGGGACGGACAGGGAGGAGAGCCATGACGGAGGAGGCGAGTGTGTCGGTGGAGATAGAGAGCAGAGTGGTAATCAACAGAGGGAAAACGAAGAGATGAGAGATTGGTCTGGAGAGCGAAAGAGATGGGGGTGCATAGCGGGGAGCAGATAGAGAGGAGGAACGAGAGAAATAGAGAGAGAGAGACCATGTCTACACTGACTTGATTATAACCAGAGTTACAATGGTTAAAGAAAGAAAGAAAGAAAGAAAGAAAGAAAGAAAGAAAGAAAGAAAGAAAGAAAAAGAAAAAAAGATGAAGTGAGTTAGCGTCGTGGGCAAATGCGTGATGCCTAGGAATAGGAGAGGAGAGGAGGAGGAAAGGAGGAGTGAGGACTGAGGAAATGGGAAAGGCGCGAGGCCCAGGCACCACGGTGTGGCCCCTCAGGGGAGGATGACACATATCATGGCCCGGGGAGAGAGACCCAGAGATCCCCACTGATTGACTGGCAACGTGGGAGCCTGTCATTTACCATCCGCTCACACCTCTCTCCACCCTAAACCCTAAACCTGCTTCCCCTGCAGGTCCCTGGGGAGAGGACTGCATGATGCAGGGTGACATTCTGCACCAACCCCTTCCCCGCAGCCAAAAGTAGACTCCAAAGGTTCCCTGTCATCCATTGTACCCTGCCGCCTTCAATCGCTTCTGATCGCTGAGCTACGTAGGCAGGAGTGCTGAGGACTGGCGTACAATGCAGTCTTTAAACTTTGAGTCAAGATAGAATTTTAAAATGTTTTTCCTATTGGCATAAAGCATTGATATATTAGCCATTTTATAGTGGATGGATGGATGGATGGATGGATGGATGGGGAGACACTGAACGCTGTATTTGCATCAGCTGGGCTATTACTCCCGCTGTTTGATGTGGGTCTGTTGCCACACGCTAAATGTGGGCTAATTAATCTCCGGCTTCCAAGTAGAATCCAATCATCCGGGATACAGTGGAACTTATGACTCATCAGGTTGGCACTGTCCAGGCCTCCGTTGCAGAAAGTCCATCAGGCCTGGTTTCAGCACTGCGTCTGGTTACAGTGACGGCGTGGCACTACTGCTCCCCAGCGGTCACTGAGTGGACTGCTGTCTCGCTAGCATGTGATGTCACTTCCATCTGGTGGCAATGAGATGGAATACACATTAATCACATTTTTCACAAAGATAGCGTCACTAATAGCCTTGCGTATCTGTTTGAATTGCTGCTATTGCTGCAATATATATATACACTGTATATATTTGTCTAGAAATTGAAGGGCACGTGGATCCTTCTTTTTATGTGACAGTATGGATAAGTCGGAAGAAAATGGGAAGAGCCCTGAGATAACCGATAGCAACAAAAGAAAATACTTATTCAAAGATTGTTCAACGAATCATTCAGATGTCTAAACCAATTCAATTGTCTCTAAGTTTAAAGCCAATGAGAATTAAATGGACCATCAGGACCTTTGGAGTGAAAAGCATAGCAACCTCAACACCAACTGAAAGGGACAACAAAATGTTTGTAAATTCACAGAACCTTTTCAGGATTATTATTATTGGTTTGTTTGTTTGTTTGCCTTTCTACGTAAGAGCAAATATCCCCTTTGCTAAGACTTCACATTTCCCTCACTAAGAGCACATTATATATATATATATATATATATATATATACATACTGTATACTGTATATGTACTGTATATATATATATAAATATATATATACAGTGCTGTGCAAAAGTATTTGCCCCCTTACAGATTTCTTCTGTATTTGCTTTTTTGTCACACTTACATTTTTCAGATCATCAAACAAGTATTTATATCAGACAAAGACAACCTGAGGGAATACAAAATGCAGTTTTTAAATGATGATTTCATTTATTTAGGGAAAAAAAGCTGTCCAAACCAATCTGCCCCTATGTGAACATAGGCCCCTAAACCTAATAACTGGTTGTGCCACCCTTGGCGGCAACAACTGCAATCAAGCGTTTGCGATAACATGCAATGAGTCTTTCACATCGCTGTGGAGGAATTTTGGCCCACTCTTCTTTGCAGAATTGTTTTAATTCAGCCACATTGGAGGGTTTTCGAGCATGAACGGCCTGTTTAAGGTCATGCCACAGCATCTCAATCTGATTTAAGTCCGGACTAGGCTACTCCAAAACCTTCATTTTGGGTTTTTTGAGCCATTCAGAGGTGGACCTGCTGGTGTGCTTCGGATTATTGTCCTGCTGTATAACCCAAGTGCGCTTGAGCTTAAGGTCACGAACTGATGGCCTGACATTCTCCTTCAGGATTTTCTGGTAGAGAGCAGAATTCATGGTTCCATCAATTACGGCAAGTCGCCCAGGTTCTGAAGCAGCAAAGCAGCCCCAGACCATCACACTACCACCACCATGTTTGACTGTCGGTATGATGTTCTTTTCCTGAAATACTGTGTTAGTTTTACACCAGATGTAACGGGACGCACACCTTTCAAAAAGTTCAACTTTTGTCTCGTCAGTCCACAGAATATTTTCCTAAGTCTTGGGGATCATCAAGAAATTTTTTGGCAAATGTGAGACGGGCCTTTGAGTTCTTTTTGGTCAGCAGTGGTTTTCACCTTGGAACTCTGCCATGCATACCATGTTTGCCCAGTCTTCCTCTTATTGTTGAATCATGAACACTGACCTTAACTGAGGCAAGTGAGGCCTGCGGTGCTTTAGATGTTGTTCTGGGTTCTTTTGTGACCTCCTGGGTGAGTCGATGCGCTCTTGGAGTAGTTTTGGTAGGCCGGCCACTCCTGGGAAGGTTCACCACTGTTCCATGTTTTCTCCATTTGTGGATAATGGCTCTCACTGTGGTTCGCTGGAGTCCCAAAGCCTTAGAAATGGCTTTGTAACCTTTTCCAGACTGATAGATGTCAATGACTTTCTTTCTCATCTGTTCTTGAATTTCTTCAGATCGGGGCATGAAGTGTTGCTTTTTGAGACCTTTTAGCCTACTGCAAGCTGTCAGACAAGTTCTATTTAAGTGATTTCTTGATTCTACAGTTCTGACAGTAATCAGGCTTGGGTGTGGCTAGTGAAATTGAACTCAGCTTTCCAAAAAATATGGTTAAGCACAGTTAATTCATGATTTAACAAAGGGGGGTGGGGGGGGGGCAATTACTTTTTCACATAGGGCCAGGTTGGTTTGGACAACTTTTTTCCCTTAATAAATGAAATCATCATTTAAAAACAGCTTTATGTATTGACTCAGGTTATCTTTGTCTGATATTAAAATTTGTTTGATGATCTGAAACATTTAAGTGTGACAAAAAAGCAAAAACAGAAGAATATGTAAGGGGGCAAATACTTTTGCACAGCACTGTGTGTATATATATATATATATATATATATATATATATAAACTTCTGACTACATGGAGTTTCGATGCTAAATCCCACATTAAATTGGAAATGTTTTGCTGTAAGCCTATAGAAAATGATAAGCATCAGTGTAGACTGTGGAGCGTTTGTGTGCCAATACTTATTTCCTTTCTTGTGTCAACATTGGACATTATCAGAGACGAATGATCAAAACAGACTAACGAATTTGTGTTTGTGTACATTAATTTCCACATCAACTAGTAATGTAAATTAAATTAATTAGTTTTTTCAATTGAGAATGCGCATATCAGATCTGCACTGTAATGGGTTTATTTCAGTTTACCTGCTTCAAAAACAGCTGACAGCAAATCTGTGATCTGTGGGATACTAAAATACTGTGTGCTGACAATTAAACTTTTTTTTCAATTCCTTTGCATTTACCACACAAAAAAAAAAGCATGATGTTGAAAACAATTGACATTGATAGTTTTTTTTCTTAGACATGCCCTCATTTTCCATGCCCTCAGGCCAACAAAACCATTAAGGCTGCTCAGAAAGTTCAGTGATATAGCAGCAGGGGGAGCCATTAGTCTGAGGAGGTACAGTGCAGATGACTCATTCCCACCCACCTTCCCTTTGGTATGAAAGTACCCAATGTGATCCACGTGGTGATGAGTCACTACACTTTCCAGTTAGGACTATAATACCTCAAACCTACCACTGGGATTCTGGTTTGTGCTGATGGTGTCAGAATGAGTCAGACACGATCTAAGATCGTTTCTTTGTCAACTGCTTAACCATAGTGTATTGTAAAACATGTATACACTGGATTGAATATCTCTGCTACCCCTACAACAAACAAGCATGTTCCAAAGTTAATTGAGCAAAACTATGATGTGTGGTACAGTTTAGTCCGATTTAGGACTTTTTCAAATCACAATTTAAAACAAAGCTAATGTACTGGGTACCGTCAACCTATACCATAATTTAACTTCCTCTTTAATACACCAGAGGTCGCCCGGTTTCATGTGTGTGTAAACGGTAACAAGTTAGAACATGCCCTTCTGCTCTCATTGACAACCCTTCCGTATTCATTATTTGTTGACAGGTTTCACAACTGATATCTCCGAAAACTCATCTTGCCTTTATTGCATACCCCTAACAAAATAAAAAAAGGGCTACTTAAAAAGACAGTTGGTAGAAAAACATTTAAAAATAGACAACTTACTGTATTTAAATTTCTTTATTTATCTTTTAAAACCAATAGGAATTGGGGAGGTCTTCAAAATGAGTACAACAATAAAAAACGGACTATTTACTTTCTTTTCCACCTCTTTTCCTTCAGAGTGAGTGTACGGAATAACTGTGAGATCATAGGCTGTTTGAGTTTGTGTGTATTCGGGCATTCGTGTAATGCAAGGAAGTCCTATTGTAAACCAAGTAAGAGGAGTGAGCAGCCTTAGTGAAAGGACCAAGTACCAGCAGTAAGACTCCCCGAGTGTCTTTGTGTGTGCAACTGCCAGTGTGTGAGGATAACAGAGTGTGCGCGCACACGTTTTGAAGGACGGTCACAGGGCTGGGGGGGCTTTTCTGAGGTGGACTATATATTGCACTCCCACAAGATTTCAAACAGAAAGTGAAAACATGGCTCTAGAAAGAAATACAAATAAGAACAGGCTAACAAAGTGTCACAACCCCTGCCAAACTCTAGACTGCCACACTTATCATAGCTAGTGAATAAATATCGCAGACATATTTAAAACCAAGCCAACTCCCAGATTAAGTAGAGAAAACATTACTGCATTTTCAGATGAACCTTTTCTTGAGATGTCTTGTGCAAAAATACCCCAATGCCAAAATGGACAGTCATATGATATTGGGTGTTGAAGGGATCAAAAACACGTCTACACAACCCTGGGCCAATCATAATTATATCAATAGAAATAATAAGATAAAAAATAATAAATCAACAATATTAATATCATTTAACATTTGAAAGATTTTTTTTTTCATCACCATTGTACAACGTACATGTCTGTAAAAAGAATAAACAATGAGAAGAAAAAAATCCCATGATTTAATGTTGAAAAAAGTATTAAAAATCATCAGGATGGACTCGAGTTGAACAAATCTTGGCCCGTGCTTGGACACTTGTAACCGGGAGGCGGGCCTATCTGTGTGCTTTGACCTCATTCATTTGTTCGGCTGGTGGATCCCTAGATCTAGCTTAATTCTTTCACTCGCTTGCTCTCTCCGTTCAATCAACCATGACTCAGTGTTAACAAATCATCACAATAATTACTGATATCTTTCTCTTCTTTTAATTTCCCCATGATGGAATAGTTTTCCCACTAGTTGCGTTTTGAGTGACACACAGGCTGACCGCCTACTGCACACAGCAGTTGTGACCGTTGGCATCTTTGAACCGCAGGCGCATCTTGGGTCTGTATTTCTCGAGGTAAAGTAGCTGTTTCGAGTTGAAGGCTCCGCGTCTTTTTCTGGGGAGGGAGAGAGAGAGAGAGAGAGAGAGAGAGAGAGAGAGAGAGGGAGGGAGAGGGAGAGGGAGAGGGAGAGGGAGAGAGAGAGAGACAAATGGAAACCGTTGGAATGGAACCAGGGTCTCTCAAGCAACAACTCGACCTGCACGGGAGCGGACAGCGTCTCCTAAAGAACCAACGGCTACTTACTGTCTTATGAACTGCACCGCGTCCTCATACTTCATCCCACTCTCAATGAGGGCTAAGGCCACCAGGACAGGAGCTCTGAATACGACAGAGAAAGAGAGGGAGAAAATGCAGGGGGTTAGATAGACAAAGTGGAGTGAAATACCAGGGCTCACGTGGTGCTTCAATGGTGCTGGGGGGGGGGGGGGTTCAACCTGGGAACCAGGCCTGGGAAACCTACAGGGGGGCTGTGGTTTAGCACAGCCCTGCTGGGGCATCCCCCCTCACACACACAGGACTGTGATGAGTGTGGTACTGTAAGACGACCTTCTCACCGGGGAGACCGAAACAGAGAGAGAAAAAAAAGAAATCATTCCCCGACTACCTAGTGTGTCAAAACTCCATGCTGACAGAGCATTCCATTGTGTGGGGTTTCTCACAGGAAAACAGCACGAGGGAGCGAGAGCGAGAGAAAGACAAAGAGAGAGAGAGAGAGAGAAAGAGAGAGAGAGAGAGAGAGAGAAAGACAAAGAGAGAGAGAGAGAGAGAGAAAGACAAAGAGAGAAAGACAAAGAGAGAGAGAGAGCGGGAGATAGAGATATAAACTACCGGGCCGCTGGGGAGAGTCTTGTCGAAAGAGAGAGAGAGAGAAAACAAAACAAGGTAGAAGTGAGCAGAGTGAAACCAATGAACTATCAACCAAAGCAACAGCCACCCACGCCTTTAGGGGGCTGGTGCAACAGCCACCCACGCCTTTAGGGGGCTGGTGCAACAGCCACCCACGCCTTTAGGGGGCTGGTGCAACAGCCACCCACGCCTTTAGGGGGCTGGTGCAACAGCCACCCACGCCTTTAGGGGGCAACAGCCACCCACGCCTTTAGGGGGCTGGTGCAACAGCCACCCACGCCTTTAGGGGGCTGGTGCAACAGCCACCCACGCCTTTAGGGGGCTGGTGCAACAGCCACCCACGCCTTTAGGGGGCTGGTGCAACTGCCGCCACGCACCGACTTCCCTTAAAACAGGTGTCGGCCCAACATGCTGCTGATCGGTCGGGCTTATTGCTAACGTTCATGCAACGCGAGCCGGCAACAACGTTCGAAAAGAGAAAGAGAGAACATTTGCATACTGGTATGCGTCACAAAAGGCCATGACAGTTTTATCACTTCTTTTATGGCGCGACCTGTGTTGCTGTCGCCATGTGCCTGCGGGCGGGACGGAGCGGCGCTGACGTTGTTCGGCGGGACACGCATTAGAAATCGGGTGTCGTGTGTCACGGATGTCGTCAGCCTAGCCGTATCGTGTGGCCTCCGCACAAAGCCCCCGTCCCCTCCCCCTCCTGACTCACCGCTCACCCTTGCCTACGCTCCAGAGCCCCGGAGGGGTGTGTGTGTGGGGGGGGGGGGGTGGTGTGTGACAGCTGACCGACCCGGCTGATCAGACTATTTAGAGAGCCGCGCAGCCAAAGGCGGGGAGGTCAAAGCACTGAACAGCCAGGTTAAGGTCAAGTCGCCGGGCAGACCAATAGACTCACGCTGGCTGTCTATACTCGTTAGGAAGGATGTCTAAACTGGGCGGTCAATGGGGCGAGGACGAGAGAATAATGGAGCGCGCGAGAGAGAGAGAGAGAGAGAGAGAGAGAGCGTAGTAGAGGACAGACTCTGTATTTTTTTATGGTTCACCTAATGCAATAGGGCTGAGAAGAGTGGAGCCCGTCACAGCACCAGCATGGGCCATGGGGGAGCGCTCACAGCCCTTAGAGATCACCTTAAGGCTGGGGGGGGAAATGAAACGACCCCTCCACGGGAGGGAGACCACGGTGGACACCGGCATGACGCTGAGCGACCACCTCTAGTGGGGAAAGACTGGGACTGAGGGGGGCAGGTTTCCGGGCCCAGATTCCAGGGAAAACCAAACGGCCTAACCGCAGAGGAGCCAGCAGACACACCCGAAACCAAAAAGCCAAGGGGGCTGATTACAAGCTACACGCTAACCAACAAAGGCCGCTAGAGCACCACGGCAACCATCCCAATGCACGAGGGGAGCTTCAGCGCTGGAACAGGAGAGAGACGCTACTCACCGGCCCAGGCCCGCCACACAGTGCACGGCCACGCAGCAGCCCGGTTCCTCGCGGAACTTGGTCTTCAGCAGGTTTAGCCAGTCGTCCACGATCTGTGTGGGGGGCGGGGCGCCGTCGTCGAAGGGCCAGTCCTGTGGAGGTAACAGATGGGGGGGGGGTTTAGAGGGAGGAGGTGGTGTGTCCCGGTTGGGACATCCAGGAGCTCCGTGTGAGGGCTGGGCCCAGATTCCCAGCACGTTCTAATGCGGCCTCCCCGCTCGCTGCTCGGGACATCTCGCTGGTGGTGCCTGTGTTATTATCTCTACGCCGTAATCGTATACCCTGAGCCTCCCTTTTCCCTGGAAGAGCCCGGGGCCCAGGAGGCATAGAGTAATGCAGTTAGAACAAACAGAGAGGAGCAGAAAGAACTCAAGAAGACTATAGAGATAGACTAGACAGACATATGGAGCCGTCACAGAAAGAGAGAGCGATGGACTAAGGGGGAGGAAAAAAAAGAAAAAACCAAATTAAGACCCAGAGAGAGGAGAGAGCAGTATTGAGCAGGGCAGGGCGGAGCCGAATGTGGCCGTGTTTATCTAGGCCAGGGTTCCCTCTGCCGCAGCAGGGGAGCGGACGGCTTAGGACATGTCACACACACACACACACACACACACACACACACACACACACACACACACACACACGATAAACCTCCATGCATAGAAGAAGCCCCCCGTTTCAGTAAGACGGACACGAAGTGTCAGCGTGTGTGAGCCGGTCAGTGAAGCAGCTTACCAGGACCTGGATCCCCTCCTTCTCCACGGGGGCCTTGTCATAGGTGGCGTCACACACTCGCACCAGCGTGTTCACCTCAAACTTCTTCAGCTCCTAGGGTAAACAAAGACACAAACAGGAAGAGGGGGGAGGCGTGTCAGTGACGGAGAGACCGACGGACATGCTTGAAAGAGCTAGATCCGGCCCCGTGCGCCAGCTGTGTCGAAAGCGTGCAGCGAGGACGACAAGCGCACGGCTAGAGGCTGGGGTGCCTACCTCGGTGAACTTGTTGAGCTGGGCGTTGGTGGGGTTGTGGGTGATGAGGAACCTCATGCACTCGTAGACAATCTCGACTGCAGCGGGGCGGTTCATGTTGGCGAGACGGCTTTGGAAAACAATTACAATACAACACTTATTTTTATCGTACAAAAGGACACGGAGGACGCTTGGCTCAGATGTTCAGAAGGACTTCTAGCTGGTTTCGTTTACAAAAGGAAAAAGAAGGAAATAAATAAAAGCAACAAGTGGAGAGGGGAGGGAGGACAACGGGTAGAGAACTACAGGGTGATGTATAAAAACAGGGATGGTGAACTAGTCCACAGTACTCCACATGGATGTAAAAAAAACAAAATAAACACAAAAAAAATTAAATAAAAAACAAAATGGGGAGTACTATCCAGTAGTCATCCAATCGGTTTACCCCATTCAGGAGAGCTGTTTGTGATTGGCTGTTGGGCGAGAAAGAAGAGAAGGGCGTTTCCTTATTGGCTGGGATAGAGCGGGGCAGTCTGGCCAAGGACTACGCGATATCCCAGGGGGTCGTTGGAAGAGTCAGGGGTTCCCAGTGTGCTGCTGTCAGGGGGGTTTCTGGGTAGCGTAGTCCCGTGGGGGGCGGCCGATTCACTTGTCCACGAAGGAGAGGTGCTGTGCCTGGCAGAAGTCTCCGTTGACACTCACAAACGCCATATATATACGGCCCAAATCAACACAGAAACACTGCAGAGAAGAAAGACAAAACAAGATGTAAATACAATGAAGTTAAGCACTCACTAGACAATGGATAATGCTGCATTTTTTGACATCTGTTGTATAATGTCAAAAAGAAACCTTAATATTTGACTAAAATTCCAGTTCAAAAACCAGTTTTTCCTCTTCCCTAGGTCTGTTCTCCACCCACTGCGTAGCTCAGCGTGTTACATCACCTCGTCAATAAGGGAAGCAAGAGAAACAACAGGAATGACAGCATGGAATGCTCCAGACCTGCTCAAACAGACACAGGCACACCTGCCACCGAGGCCCAGGAGCCAGTGGTGAGGCCCGGAGGAGGCAGGCCCCACTGATCCAGTAACGTCTGCTCCATAAGCGGCCTGCCAGAGGGCGGACACTCCTGCCCGTGCCAAGTCTCAGAGTACACCTGAACCCAGCCGCCGCAAACCAGCTCGCGCTGTCTCAATGCAGTGTGTGAAGGAGGGAGGGAGGGAGGACAGGAAAGAGGGAGGGAGGGAGGGAGGGAGTGAAAGGGCTTGGACTTCAGCATGGTGTCAACGCCGCTAGTCACAAGGTGAGGATTATGGGTGGGCAGAGCTTCAAACGGCCCGGCTATTTCACAGTCCCACGCTCTCCCCCCCTCCCCCTGCCCCCCCCCCCCCCAGATAAGACGGCCAGGTCCATGTGTGCCTCTCTCCTTTCTTTCAGCCCTGGCTTCACCCTTCGGTCCGAGGCTCGTCTCTCCCTATCATAGTCTGGTATCACTGCTGTGAATCTCCCGTCTTCTCTGGTGAGAGGCAGTGGAGACACAGGAGCTACTGTCAGAGTCCTCGAGACACCTTACTCTTCCCCATTACCTCCTATTACCACCCCCTGAGTCACTCTTCAAATGACACTTGGTCCTACGCCACCCCCTCTCTTTTCGATATACTCTTTATTCAATGTTCTTAGCTCGTTCCAGTGACGGAGCTTCAAAGAGCCGCGCGTAGTCGACCCGCCGCCCTCTGTTCCCCGTTTCCCTCTCTCGCCCGGTGCCAGAAAAGAGGCCCGCTCTTCAAAGAGGCACTGGCTCTCCAGAGGGGTACAGATCTCCACCGACGCCTTTAATTACTGCCTCGCAAAAAAAAAAAAAAAAACACCAAGGCGGCACAGAGTGCAGTGTGTAGCTTGGCTACCGAGAGACAGACAGACACAGGCCCGGGCTGGGGGGAGGCAGAACAGAGGAGCTCAGAACAGGACATGCTGGGGACTTGTCAGCAGCTTCTCATTGGGAGAGGATTCAGATAGGAGATAGAGAGGAGACGGGCAGAGGAGAGAGACGTGCCTGTCCCTGGGTGGAACAGGTAGAACAGACGGGGCCTTCAGGGCCCACAATTGGAGGGAGTGCTCTGCCAGGGGTAACTGGGCTAGGGGACTATGACTGAAAGGGCCATAGGGAAACATCCCCTGTCCGCTGATACCCGACACAGAAACAGGGAAGAAGACCAGTTCTGTCTGACAGAAACGTCTGCTTCTAACATACGGACACAGTCAGACAAGGTTTGAACCAGTTATAGCCTCTGCTAAGCCAGTGAGGTAAACTAAGCTGTGGTAGAGTCATGACAACTGGGGAAGCTAAGCAGCAGTATTATCATTAGCTAAATAGCTTCAGTATAATTTCCCCTGCACTCAGCAAAGGCAAGAGCTGGGCTGATTATCTGTGGTAAGACCTCCACTTCCTCATCACCACATCCTACACCGACGGTGACGGTTCCCCTTCGTTATCTACTTTCCCGCTAGACGCCGATCTTAAAAAGGGGGGCATTCAGCAGTGCGATACAAATGAATGCCGACCGTCCCACATCGATACTTTTAACGGAGCGCAGACGACATGAAAGGAGGCGTAGGGAGACTGTTGAGACGCGGCCCAGCCTGTTGCGCACGCAGAGAGAGCGAGTGCTGTGGTCACGCCAAGTCAGCCGGGCTGGCTTCCCCCGGCTGATGCTGCCGGGAAACTTATGCAAATAGCTTTGAACCATTTGCAAGCTAGTTCTGCAATTACACACAAAGGCGAGAGTTAAAAAAAAAAAACGAACGTCGACACAGACAATCGACCCATCTGTGGGACGCCACACAGGAAATGCACCACGTACAACACAAAGGCACCCTGTCAAGTGAACCAGCCCTCAGAGAGACTGAGACGAGAGAGTCGTGACGACACCAGACAGAAGTGACCGCCAACTTGTTGTTGCAGCCGCCGTAAAACTGTCAGTGTGAGCAGCACAGTGTTCCTGTGACGGCTCGATCGCGCTCTCTCTCACACACACACACACACACACACACACACACACACACACCTCGGCCCACACCGCTTTGAGTGTTACCTTGGGACTAATCTAGGAGAGAACAGAGCAGGCCCTGGTGTCTTGAGGAAGGGAAAACAAGTTATGCTGTTCTAATCTCTTCTCCAAACACGCACATAACACGCTTCTAAGAAATGACAGCTAGAGTTGTACAGTGACCCACACTTCCCCCCTCCCCCCTCCTCCTCCTCCTCCTCCATCTTCCCTGGAAGCGGGCGAGCTAAACTGGAGGAAAGGTTAGTGAGTAAAGGCTGGGGCTCAGGCCGAGGAGATGACCCGTGCCCCAGAGACAGCATTGACCCCGCCCTCAGTGTCCTATCCCACCTCTCTGCCACGTGCTCCCTGGGCCAGCCTGGACCGGCTCAGCTTTGTTCTGGGGGCGACTTGAGAGCACAGCGCCAACAGAGAGTGCAGCCCCTATCAATTGGACTCTCACAACAGGATTACACACAGTGGCCAGGCAACCCGTGGGGAGGAGAGAGAGAAAGAATGGGAGGGGGGGATAAGCGGACAGGAGGAAGAGGGGACCGGCTGCAGAGTGATAACAAGCTATTACCCTATCTCAGAGCAGCAAGAAAAGGAGGAGACGAGCAGGAGATTGGGTATGGAGAGGGGAAGAGGGCAGAACCCCTGGGACATGTCAAAATGAAAATCACCATCATCAAGAGTCGCCCAAAAAAGACGTCGACGGTTAAATTGTGCAACAAAGGAATCGGAAGGTGGATCCAATTACGGCCAAGATTGACCTGGATACAGCCAGACTCAACTTAATTAGCCACCTTGCTTGGAGGGAGGAGGGCAGCTTGTGTGTGTGTGACAGTACCCATTCACTAAGCTGGCACCATCAAAGGACTGGAGCGCTGCCAGTGGGCTATTGACTTAAAGGCAGACTAAAACAAAGACGGCTCAGGGTCTAACCAGTGGTTCCTGACGGTGCAAATTAGTGCCATAGAAGATGCATGTGCGGCTCGCCCCGAAAAAAGCCAGAACAGACCACCACTCAACTGGGAAACATTTGAATGGGAGAAACAGCAAAGATAGTAAGCACATTCAGATAGAAACGTTTGGAGACCGCCTTTGTATTTACATTTTTACTCGTTACCAGCAGAAACACTGGTCAAACTCAGGGGTGAGCTCCAACCAGGGAGGGATCTGGAAACACTTCAGTGACAAACACCATCTAGTTCTGAAGGAGTAAAACACTGTATGGCAACATTGTCCAAGAAACACGTGTTTTGTCTTTTCACTCCCAATGTATTTCCCTTTATCTTGTTTTTTAAATGTTGTTGTATTAATGTATTACCACAAGTTAGTATTTTGGGGGGGGGGGGGGGGGGGGGGTCCTCTATAACAAACTAAAGACCCCTAGCGTAACTGAAAGCCTTTGGGTGTCCACTATGGTGGAGTTAAAACCCCCAGCGATTTCCATGGGTTATTATAATCTATAACGACCAGTCCCAAGACTCCATTCCCTTGGACAGTTCAAGCCGGGCCACCCATTGAATGCCCCCCCACCCAGTCTTTCACCACCCACCTCTATCCCCGTGTGTTGAGCAGTGTGTTGAGCAGTGTGAAACATGTGGGATTAGCAGGAGGGTGAAGAGTCAATACCAGCCGTGCAGCTCTTTAATCCTCGGTCGCCGCATGGTTTCAGACAGATACCAGAGTACGTTAAACCCTGGTGCTGTGTGTTGCTGTGGAGTTGGTGCAGATTTACAGGAATTTGGCTTAGGCCACGGTGACACGATCGGGCTAGGGGGTTTAGTGGGGTGGGTAAATGCAAGAGGAGGGCAAACATGGTGGAAACCAAATCATGAAACCGCCCGCAAGGGCAACAGATCTATACTAAGTCTACAGGCTTGAAAACGGGTAAGAACAATTCAATTCAAATTATTCCTATGCTGGGGCTGCAGGTATTGCTCTGAGCCCGGTCTAGGTGTCTGTTTGCAGCGTCTGGCTTTGGCTTGAGCTGGGCCAGACCAGTCTGCGCTGCCTCAAGATTGCACGGGGCCAATTTGCGTGGTGGGAGAATAGCCAAACGAGTGAGGCATGCTGGCAGAAACCCTTTAGGAGAAGGGGGGAGGACTTGCTCCGGATAAAGTTTGTGGGACACGGGGACAAGGAGAGCCGTGCGGCACACGGGGGAAAGATAAGGGCTCTGCCAGCAAAAGCCCACACCCTATAATAGCAACTCTGCACGCACAAAACCTCCCCGCAGCACAGCCTCACAGCCTGGGGCTGCTACGGATCAAGGCATCGACAGAGAGAAGGGGCAGACCACCACTCCCTCCCATCTTATCAGGGCTCGGCTATGGTGGGAATGTGAGGGACACCATGGTTTCATCATAGGAGAGGCACGGGGCCCTGCGGGCTCCAGGCCCACGGCCGCTGCCGTGTCAGAGAAGCCTACCCATTCAACTGGCCTTCGTGAATGGTGACCGACATTCCACTGATAACTATCCTACTGGATAAGGGACGGGGAAAGCAGAGTGTGTGAACGAGATAGGAGGGGGTTAAAGAGTGGGGCAGGGAGGAACAGTGTAAACAGAGGTGGTTTGAGTTGTAAAACAAGACGGAACAGCAGCTAGGGAAAAAGCAAATGGGAAACGAGAAGAGAAAAGGGGTAGAGCCAGTTATCTATGATCGAAACAGTCGAAATGGAGGGAGGGAGAGCCGAGACCCAATGAAAAAAGGCGCCTTACACCTGCCTCAGGGCCCAGCTGACTGGTTGTAGTGACGGCAATGGCGCCGTGGTGCGCTGGGTGGGTGGCTCAGATTTACTGCGGGAGCCAGTCACGCTCCCCAACACAGGCACGCGGAGACACGCGAAGCCTATACCTGCCGGAACTATTAGTCGGTCACAAGATAGGAAAATGCCTTCACACTTAGAGACACACACTTAGCGACTCTGTGTTCCAGCCTTGTGGGGGTCAAAGTCCAGGACAAGAGGGAACAAACTGATCCCAGGGCATCGCGACAGGGGGCAAACAGAGCAAACAACCCCTACAGGAAGTTGCAAACGGCCTTTTACCATATCTGGAAGAGTGGTACACATCAACAAACACAGCTCTCAATTCTCTGGAAAACCGAAGTAGGGCACAATGAAACCAGTTATTTATGTTGACGATCTATTTTTTGTTCCGTCACATATTTCTGTGAATGCCGTTGTTGTCGTAAAACGGAAGTAGACACGATTCCAATGAAGAAAAATTTAAACGCAGAGCTTAAATGACGACTTCCACTACAGTTTCAATGAGTGGCATTGAACTATTTTATATTCACAATTACTGATGTTCTGTAACATCTGTCCCCTTTTCCAAGATACGCTACTGTCATCTGCTCGAGTAGTGTTTTGTATGCCCTTATTCCCTCCCTGTCAGGCTCCATGATTTCAGCCATGGGGATGACAGAGTGTAGTCTCTTGTCCTAGTTAAGCATGGTGGGTGGCAAACCCTGACAGCTGGCCAGTAGGGGTATGCCTCAAACAGATCAAGAACACCTTCAGTCCACCACCCACAAACATGCCACATTTCTGTGTTGTCTCATAGGCAGCAAAGCCATGGGACCGGTGTCTCTTGACGCCTAAAGGCACACTAATGAATAGGTAGAAGGGTTGGATGACAATTGAGTTTGTTGACTGGCGTAAGAGTGACACTGTACAGGTTTCTTTGAAATAACCCCACGGCTTCTTAGAAACTGTGACAACAGGTGCGTCCGGTCCTTCATTCCCAGAAGCCTGCATGCATCCAAGGCTGGAAAGGCAGTGGTGGGGACATAAAGTGTGGGCCAATTCGAGCCACGGACATACCGCCACCACTTCAGGGGACTTTTGGCTCTTCCTCGGAAATGATCTCACCTGGACTACCAAGTATTTGAAAACAACAGTTGAGTTACCAGGTGAGTTTGGGACACAAAGCTGTGGGAAGCTGGGGGTAAAGAAAGCTTATGTTTCCATCCGGTAAACACAGACAGGCTCACCGACTCTGGTTTGTGGCTGTCTCTGTCTGAAGATTTAAAACAACTTTGTCCCTGGAGACTACCGTAATAGTAGTCCACACACAGACAGGTCCACTCTGTTAGTACCAACACATCTAACAGGAGCCAAAGAAAAGCAGAACAGGTTTCTCCAGGGATACAGTGGAAACTGGGTCTGGAAATTCTGTCCATACTACCAACTCAGGGGTCATTAAAGATTGGCAACTCTAAAGTTTGCAACTCTTCTGCCCCGCTTGGAACAATATGCATTCACGGCCATCTACACTAACTTTTATGCACTTTTACTTTCAAGGAGTCCAAAGAGCCCACACCTTTCCCCAGCACACTGGGCGATGAACATAAATGTACACACGCAAATTCCTGAGGCCTGCCTGTCTGCATGCCTTGGCTGCCACCAGCCATAGCCCTCTTTAACAAGCTCCCAAGTTCGCCACATTGGGAACTGCAAGCTCACTTCAGCAAAACAAAAGATCCTGATGACACGTTGTAGTCACGTAGTCACGTTGAACGTTAAAACTTTAAAGCATTTAGTCAAGAGACTCTTAGACAGTGTTTCCTGTCATACAGAGCTTATCCATACGGTTAAAGCCATTTAACACCTGAAACCCTCAATGTGTGCTGTTTATTTACAATTGGAGCAGTAGCAAGATCATATGGCAAGCCATCCTTTAAGAAAGCCAATCACATTTAATTGTTGAACATAACTTAAACAAATCTAAAATGGCATCGTTCACATTTAAAATGTGTTAAGCTGCACATGACTTCAGTTTATTACAAACAAAAGTTAAAGTTTTACCGTTCAAGTTTCCCTGTAAACACACACGCTTGACTAGCCCTCAACAAAATGTAGCCTGAAACCCATACAACCTCACCCATATTCTTGGAGCACTACCAGAAACTTTCGTTACAGCTGTTTTGTTGTTGTCGTTGTGGGGGAGGCGGGGGCTTGGGAAAGGCCAGAGAACGTGTGGCAAGAACGTGTCCTTCTCTGAGCAGATGACCTCCCACGCTCTCTCTCTCTCTCTCTCTCTCACGAAAGCGCACCACACTGCGCACGGCGTCCACTTATCACTGTGCTTCGGAGCCTCTGAGTGAGCACAGATAAACAGGGGGACGATCAAAGGCCTGCGATAGTGCTCAGAGGGAGGGCGCGGGGACAAGGGCTGATCTTTCTCTAGAAAAGACTGAAAGGCACCAGGCCTTTGCTACATTAGACAGAGGAATGAAAAGAGGAATAGGAGCCGCGGGGAGAGAAAAAACATGTTGCCCCTTCTGAGTGGTTTGGTTCTGGCTATGGTGTTATGGAATAAGCTGCTGTGTCAATAACATGCTTTAACCACTGACCATCTTCTCGACTCCTCAAGAGTGTAAGAAATGCGATGCAGACATTAGCACGACATTTGAGAATGCCTTAACACTGTAAAATGTATCGTTTCCTTTCTGACAAAGTGGCCTGAATGACGTACGGGTCGCTCCTCTAAACAAACAAGTACTTTTAGGCAGAGCAGTGTTGCAACACCTTATTCTGTGTAGGGCCATGACACTTTAATTAATCTCACAGAATCTAATTTCCTTGCCATTCAAAATCACACATTTGCAAGTCAAACGTTTGCTATTCAAAGCTTATCAAAAGGGGATGGGCACCGAGGCAACATGTTTTATGCAAGGCGGGAGTCGATCCCAAAACAATTCCCTCCGGACTCTGTTTAAACATTCACCTGATCTGGGCCTCTGATGAGTCATTTCAACACTTCCGTTGCTCACCCTTCTAAATAAATCAGCCAGTAACTGTTGGTGTGTAACCAAACAGAACAACCAGGGAGGTGGTTTCAAGACCTCAGTGTCAGGTTGTTACGAAACTCTAGACAACCCCACTAATCAATAGCAAAGGCACATAATCTAGCATGGAATCCTGGCAACTAGTCCAAATATAATTGCAGAGAACACATAAAAGTAAAAGCCAGTACAGTGTGTACTGGCTTAATTTGAAGAATATTGAGAGATTACCAATCATGTGCCTACCTGTCGTTCCACTCATTTCTAATGCATATAGCTTCTACCTGGACGTGCGCCTGATCGAATGTTTGGCGGTCCTCTCATTCTCACAAACCTCTCTCTTTCCAAATTTCCCCTTGTACCAGAACCGACGAGTAAGTTCTATAGACATGGAAAGCGGCCCTCGGGACACTCTCCAGCTGCCTAATAAATCTTAATCTCCCGTCACCAATCTAATCGGGTCTCTTCCAGAAGGTCAGCTCTGCTCGCAGACAGCTTTGCCAGGGCGAGACACTCAATAGCAGGCAGTTTTGTCTACCCATTCCAGCCCACCTGTCCTGTACTGGGCACAAGGGTGAAACACAAACAGCGCCAAGCAGCAAATCCTATCAATACAGGAGATAGGAACTAATGCAATTTGTGCTACTGACTGAAGCCAGCTCACTAAATGGCAGACTTGCACCCACAACACACCTGCTTCATTGTTACGAGATGGACCAACAAACACAACAGAGCAATGTTACCTCTGTAGCTTGGCGACTCACCTGTGCATAACAGAGTGCCATTGTCTCACAGCAGATTAATAAATGGCAGACAATGTCTTAAGGAATAATCAGTCACTGAGGTGCTACTTACATTGAGAGAAAGCCAAAAGACACACAACAAGAGCAGGGAATGCCTGTTCACAAACCTGCTGAGAGACACTAAGGCCTACAGCGACATCAATCCCTATGACGTTTCAAGACCAAAGTTGCTTTTTGAACACAGACAGGCGAGATGCATGTTGCCATGACAACAGTCATCTCAGGGGTAGCAACGAGCACTCCTGGGCACAGGCCTTGTTGCCTCCCCTTAGAGGAGATCAGTAGAGTGAGCAGTAGCAATCCTCTTCAAATATTTACACAGACATTCCTCCCTCTTTAGTGTATATTTTGAGAGTGCTTTATCTTCCGTATTTATAATTGCTCCAACACAACAAATTAGCAAACCTTAAGAAATTACAAGGTATTTGCAATCAAACACTAATACACTTTTATATGACACTAACTTCTTCAGTTATAGGTTGTTCAATTTAGGTATGCGTTTTAGACGATCCCTTAAAAATAAAACCGTATTGCTACGAGGTTAAAAGGACAAGAAAACATCAGGCTTATTTTTCCCCCGATTCTAATCAAATTCTTAGTCACACTTGTCAACATGCAAAACTTCAACATAATCATGCCAAGGCATATTGCGCTGTTGATAAAATCATTATATTGCTATGTATGCTGATTGGCCAAGTAAGAAAATGTATTTGGATATTGACCCGGGTTAAGGTGTATATTCTTAAAAAAAAATTGAAAAAAAAACAGGACAATGTTTTTATATAATTAATTGTCATGCACAGTTTAGTGTAAGAATCGTACACACAATCGGCTAATCATGGGGAAGAAAAATACTGCAGGCTTGTGTTTTCAAAGACAGATAGCAGTAGCGGAGGAGAACAGGGCCCCTTCGAAAAAACAGCGTACATTTTTTACCTATCGGGCCAATGATCAATTGTGCTTATTTATTGCAATATCTGTATATCCCTAAAAAATAGCCAAAATATTTACACACTTAAGCCTGAAAGAAACGTTCTGAGCGCTGAAAACTAAGCCTATGTGCAAACAAAGCTAGGCATCACTACAAACCTGTTTCACCATTACAAAGTATATGCATCACCAGTCCATAGAAGGCAAGATATTGCAGTCGCAAACAAGTGGAAAGGAGTTTGGTATATTTCTCTGTTTAATGCAACCAAACATACACTGATCTAAGAATATTAATCTTCACAATTGTTAACGTACAATACAGTACCTAAGCCAAGGGAGGCGGGGGAGATGCTGAAAAACAGACCACTAGTCCTGCAAAAAGTTTCAAAATGGTGGCAAAGGAACGGGAAAGAGTGTGATTGCCTTGTTTTTGTACCATAGCCCAGTGAGTTCTAGATTGCACACTCATCTCAACTAGGCCTCTGCACTCTAGATAGGAAAGGTGAACAACAACATTGCCGGAATCAACAGCCCTAAAAAACAATAACAGATGTTTGCTTATGGGCTTAGGAGTGTAATGTTTTGGCACAGTAGACACAGGGTCTTGTTTTCATCGCCCTCTAACATGGGAGCCGTAAACACCAGTGCTAATCGGAGAAATCCTACTCCTACCTGTTGCTATTGTGTCCACAGGTGTCAGCTTAGCAGCGAGAACCCAAAAAGAGTTATCAGTGGGAGACAGTAACGGTGCCAGGGTTACCCAGCTGGTGCCCTCTTTTTATAGCGGTGCTGTAGCAACAACAGTAAACACAGCCAGCCTAGGCAAAATGGGGAAAATGCTTACAGTTGGGAAAAACACAGAAGTTTCCCAGTATTTTCTCTGTACATGCTTAGTACTTTAGATTAAGCCAGAGGGTTCTTCGATGAAACCAAAGGCTAAGGCTCTACTTGAATGCAAACTTTGATTAACAAAATGGCAGTTGGAGCCCAAGTACTATTTCCAGTCAAAACTAAAGTCAAATAAACTTGTGTTATTTTATTTCTGCAGCCAGACACCCGTTACTATAAAACACATTAAATGGACAAAAGGCCTGTCCCAGTGTTAAACAACCTATTTAACGCCACCTTTCAGCAGCCTGGCACCCGGTGGTCAGACCTGCTCTAAGCTAAAAAAAACTACAAGACCCCCTCCCCCCCCACACCCCTCTCAACTGACACTGCCCCTCTCAGCTTTCACATTTAGGGTAACCAAGGCTGAGGACTTCCCTTGTTGTCACACTTGCCTTTCTTTATGCCCCCAATTCTGGGAAAGTAACAAGAGTCTTGCTACTGTGAAATGTCACACATCCAGTTAGGCTTAGAACACCACCCAAAGACAAGTGCTCTGTCAGTAGTATGATATCAGTCTTGTAAAATGTTAGTTACAATAATGTTTAAAACAGTACGGTAAAGAGACACACTAAAACCAAATACAAGTCCTAGTGTCATCCAGAAATGTAGGTCTGATAGAGCTAACCCAGTTAATGCAATGAATAGCTATCAGATTAAAGATGACTCATATGATGCATATTGCTCATACATTCCCTGTTCTCAATATCACCATAGGAATAGGATGGGCATGCCTGCATCTAGGTGTGTATATTAAATAAGGGGTCTGCACTTTCAACATGTTTGACAGGTGGTCCAGCAGTGTTATTATGCTTATGTTATCATCTTAAACTGTGTTCACATGGCTGGGCATTGGGCAAAACAACAAATCAAACCTATTGCAATTGTACAACCAATAAAAACAGACTAGTAGAAAAGAAAAAACAACATTCACACTAAGTACTGTCTAAATGTATTTTTAGACAGCTCACTGAAATACCTGGTAAGACGCAATAAAAAGAGCAGTGTGACCACACAGTATCTTCAAAATGAGTGCACATTCACTTTAGCTTTATTCTGTGCTGTCCACGGGTTAGAGTAAAACAAGGCTATTTTCAGAGCAGGCTACGGCATCATGCGTCCATTAGCTTTCATATAAAGCAGGTCAGCTGTAACTGTGGCCTACTTATTTCATAAAATGTGTGAAGCATGAAGAACAAAACAGGCAGTCCACGGTGGGCAATTTAATCGTTATAGCTTTACGATGCACACAGACAGTAAATTATGTTCACCTGCCTGCCTGAATGAAAATATAATCCCTACAATAACATCAGTCCACAAAACCATTGGATAATCTGGGATCTGCAGAATATGCTTAATGCCTAAGACAATTCTACATTGTCTACATGCATGACAAATTAAGTCACCTCTTCCTGAGTCTGACTCATAAGCAGGAATGTACAACTAGCTTACCTGTTACACAAGATACCTGATGACTCACTAGCACAATTAGGTAGGTGTTTTGGCAAGCATTTAATTTTTCAAAGAAAGCATTTGAAGTAAAATCCTGAGATCACAAATAAAAAAAACGAAAATGCAGGGTAATACACTGTTTTGAATGTCACTGCTGTTCTTATTAACTTCCTTCCCAAATGCATTTCCTCAACTCATTTCAGCCCATATGGCTAAACAGCTGTGTTCGCTTTTCATTTGAACCAGTGAGGTCGGCAAATTACGTGGTTATCGTTTTACCTACCAATCACCTGATATTTACAATGCAAGAAACGTCAAAAATCATCTGACTTTACCCTATAACTAAAGCCGTGCTTGCGGTCGAAGCCCCAACCAGAGCAAAAGGTCGAGGCCGCACTACCTGCATTGCCTTCTCCTTAGTTTATGGACACAAGGCAAATGGAAGCTGAGCTAGTAGTCACGGAGGCATTAGCTTTAGCGTTAGCTCCCAACTAAAATGTATAGCTTTAACTGTTACTACTGTTAAGACTGGTGTTTAACAGAGAACGCTGTTGCATGGATATCCATTAAGCACACGGAAAGTGATGCATTTCGGTAACATTTTGGGGGGGAAATTTAGACTCCCATCTCTAATAACAACATTGACAAGAGATAACTGACACCACCACCACTACTACTACTACTACTACTACTACTACTACAGTTCCACTAGTGATAGTTAGCTAGCGTAAGTTAGCCTGCTTCTTAAGCTCACGCTTTTGGCCGGGAAATGTGGAGTCGATTGCTAAAATATAATTTAGCTGAAACAAATTATTATAAAAGGCCAGAAGCTTGCAAGAACAGCATTGGCAACTTCACTAGCCAACACTAAAATCTGACGTCGTACCAAGCCTTCAACGACAACAGGCCCAGTAACAAAATATTGGAAATAATTTGCCGGCATACATTTGCAACCTTATCTAGTAGCATATCGAGCGCAGGAGCTAGCGCTAATGATACTGATATGCCTCACAGATGCTATTATTACGTTAGTTACCTAGCTAGCCATTTCAAGTAGTAACAGTTTACGTTACGTTAGCTAATTAACCAAAGATAACTAACGTTACCTAAGAAAATGTTTTTTATCAATTAAACTACAATCGCATTATCTTTCATTTTATATTTTGGGTAGGCCTAAAATTTAGGCTGTAGTCTGACGATAAAGATTGATTACATTTTTTTTTTCATGTGTCACTTCGTTAACGACAGCTTGCGTTCGGTAGCTAGGTGTATGTCAAATGCAAGCTATCATTACTTCGCTGTCATTAATTACATTATATTATATTTGAGGACAAGAGCTAGGCAACGTTAACACACGCTTGAACAAGGCTACGTTAGTACGTTTAACAAACGTTACTTTCAACGTGTTAGCCAAGATTTTTCTCCAGTAGTATAATTAGCTACTTAACGGTATTTATTAATAGTTAGCTACTTGTTAGAACTTACAAAGAGCAGGTTGAACATTGAAATCCCGTGACAATCCCGGAGAAAGTGGAGGGAGAGCAGAAAGCGCTGTCAGGTCGCCTTTTTGTTCTTCGTCAGTGTGGCCGTGGTTCTTTTCCTTCGGAACTGTTGTTGGGGAGGAGTCTCTTACGTCATACGTTTTTGATTCGGGCGTCACTACCACGTAAAGGAAAGACGTTGATTAAATTGCTGGGATAATTAGCTAAGCGTAGTGACGTTAATATAAAAAAGAATCACGACTTTGAAGAATTATGTGTATTTGTGTTTCCGCGCGTCTTTAGTTTCACTTACTAAAACAGATACTGCTCTAATAATTACAGACAGTTTTTTATCATTACTAGTCATTACAAATTCAATGATTGTCATTTACATGTTGATGAATGTCCCCCTTTACCTTGAAAACAAAAGGCGTAGGTAATTGAATGTCTGACGGGCTAACGTTTCTCTGTATGAAATGTACTGTGTGGTTCCACTGTATGTGGGGCGATCATTGGGTGTCATTGGAAAGTGGAATCGCATTTGCTTGCAACAAAGATACAAATGTCAGTGCATAAGTAATATATTGTTATGTTTTGGCTGAATTGTTGCCTTTAATTTAGTTAAGTCCCGAACACAGCTTTTCAGGGAGAAAATCTTATTTAATTTTTTTTGTGGTTGATTGCTTTTTACTTTTATCGAAGAAAAACTCCCTCTAGTGTTCATACTTACCCTAAACTGGAACTCGAGTCTTGCCTTGCTCTCTCAACTTTAAAGTGATACAATGAATCGTTTCGTAAAGTACATTTGAAACAGATTTACAAGAAAGAATTTATTGATGTGATATCAATACAATCAAGTACTGACAATTTTGTATAAGCAGACAACATTTTCAATCAAAAAGAGTGCATTTTATACCCAAATTCTATTGCATAGAGTGCACGCAATAGCCATGTACAAGACAAAAATAATCCTATAGGTAAATACATAGTACATTACACAAACAAAAAATACAAAGTCCATAACAGTCCTTCACAAATAATGCTAGAATGCTAACTATATGTTCTAATTGCTCTTAACTCATCAATGCTGTTAAATACCATTTATACTTTCTAGGCTTCGGTGGTCGGTTTTGGCATTCCTACTAAATTATGACAAATGTATAAATACACCTTTATTCATTTCATGTGCAAATGGGAATGACCCGTTTGTATTTATCAAAACTAACAAACAAATATCCCTTAAAAACCGAAGCAAGGTTCTTATTTTCTTTTTTTTTTGTTTGTTTTCTTTAACTTTTTCAATTATGAATAGGAAATATGTCAAGGCAATGTGACTGAGGCAGTATACTGGATCTTAGTGACACATTGTTTGAGCAGATAGGCAATGTCATTTGGTGATAGTTTGCTATCATAAGATACATGTGGATGATAAAAGTAACAATACAATCACTGTTTTTGATTATTTTAAGAATGAACCATAAGAAAAGCAGTATTACATCAGACAACAAGAACAAGCAATTCATTGTCATGGAGATTCATCAAATACGAATGAAACATACAGTTACTTTAGGTATGTTATGACTCAATACAAACAAGAGATTGCTGTGTTTTCATTAAATGCACAACCGTTTTTGTGCTATTATATATTTTTCTTATTGATGTTAGTAACCATACTCACACATTATGAATGATGTATAACAGTGCACTATTTAAAGTGCAAGACAGTCAAAAGGGTTGGGAGGATACCCAGTTCTTACACTAACCATCTAGGTCTGGTGCTTAGTCATTTAATGTGTGTACCACTATGATTTGTAGCTGGCGCATCTCATTTGGATACAGTCCACACTAAGCAAACGTGTCGCAATTTCCCAACGTAACACCTTATCCCTCAGAACAGTTCTGATATTCCCTGCCTTCACTAAGCACACCTGCCCTTGACACAACAATCTTTATGCAGATAGTACGGCCTTTACGGCATTCTAAAATGTACAGCAATGGTTAAATATGTTGCTTTTGTCGAAAGGAATGTCAACAGCGTGACCTATATTTGGCATTTAACTCACACAAAGGAGCACATACATCATGGAAACTGTATGGCCCACTTTAGCTTGTTTATTTTGTTAAACATTGACTGCTGAAAAACCTGTCACATGTGTGATAGGTTGTAGAGTTCAGGTGAGGGGGAAACATACACAAATGCAAGTGAGAAAGGAGATAAGCAGACCAACAGATGGAAATACAGACAAATAGGTGTAGAGACATACAGACAAACGCACAGCAAAACATGTAGACGGGCAGAATAGTACACACTTACTGGAAGACCCAGTATATATTGAGCTTTTACGGTCTGCTCCCACAGAAATGGAAAAACAAACAGTCACCTACGTGCCACCACTTCTCCCAGAAATCTTACATGATCATGTTAAACATTATGTAACCTGGTTTTTCACAAGCAGCGGGCCTCAGTCAGTCCCTTTACTAATTTGTCAAGATTAAAACAGGGCCATTTTCAAGGGTTTGCAAATGTTCCGCATACTATTTTGATAGTGACAGACCATTTATTTTTATTTTTTTATTGCAAACCAGTTCTGTTGCAATAAGCACAGCAATAAGTCAGCCATTATGATGCTGTTTGGGTGGTGGGTAGTTTAAACCGTGAATGACTAAGCAAAGTGCACTAAGCCAAAGCAAAAATAGGCAGGGTTTTGTGAGTATAAACTTGTTGATGCATAAGTCATGTTACATGACTTTTGAAATTTTAGATCTGGAAAAAAAATGTTTCACCAGATAGCTACAAGTTCAATGGTGTTATACATGTATTTTTGAAGAGTGGGGCTTTAAAAGCACACATTTAGTCTGACTACTAATGTGAGAGGAATTGTTTTGGGATTTTGTTACTGTTACAAGACAAACAGAACTATTTATGTGCCCAAAAAGAATATTGAAATGTAGGAGTTTTCAGATTTTACATATAGAAGTTGGGAATATTTAACATCCGACACACATGTCAGTTGTGGTGAGATGAATTATCAATGGAAAGTTATCTATTTACCTTACTCTCTTAAATATTTAATTGAGGTTACTTTATTCATACATTTTTACATTTGAGGATTAAGGCATCATGCTAATTGAAATAGCATGCTTTGTTTAGACAGCATATATGGTCTAATAAGGCTTACCCAGGCAAATGTAAGGAGTAATGATTTGTAGTAAGTAATGATTTGAGAACAGCCATTGAACATATGGTGAGGTGATGTATAGTAACTATAGTGCACATGTGCAAGTAAAGCAGTGATGCAAGAAAAGGTTAGTGTAAAACCAAAAATCTATCTAAAAGCTTTGGCGGTGACTACACATAATTGTTGTTTACACACCGCATCTGCTGTATGTATTGGCATGGATAACACATCTTACCTGTTTTAACATTGAACATGGGTAAGAGTACATTTGACTGAAAGGTTTAGATGCACGTTGGGATGATTCATTTCTGCTGCCTGGGTAGATGCCTGTTTCCGTAAATCCCATGTAATCAAGGATAACACACTGCACCTGTGACCATATCTGGTGCATGAAATGAATCAGCCTTTACAGAACACAATATGCTTTTGTGCCGGAAGTGACTGCAACCAAGGGAAGTCCCCGGAGTCCGATGATGTAATCTTATTGGTGTCAGAGCGTATTATGGGCAGGGTGTGCAGTCACATGGGAAGATCTAATAACTGTTACACATTGCAAAGTAAGGCACTTAAACTTCTGAATCTGAAAAACAACAACAAGACTGACGACGTGGACAAAATAAAAATAACATTACGACAATAATAATATTTATAATAATATATGCTAAAAAACAACACAACATTACAACAAAAACCAAACATTTGGTAGAAAGAGATTAAAACACAAAACACAGCATGAAGCATCCTTCTCCAGACGTTTAAATCTTTCCATATTTCTTTCACAATGTATTTTTTGGTGTGTTTTACTTATTTTGTTTAGGTTGTTGAAAGGGGGATGGTGTGAAGGGTGATGCCATCACCGGTGCTTTTTTTTCGGGCAGGGATGCAGCTGTTTTGAGTTGTAGGGCCTTTCAAACCCCGAAGGGGATGGTTGGTGCGTTGTGGACAGCGTTATGTGGGACAGAGCAGAAACCCTGAGAAGGACGAGTGGATGTACTCGGTGGAGTAGAGCCCGTTGGCCTGATCCGAGGGCATCTGCACCCACACCTGGTCGTTCTCCTTCAGCTCCAGCACGGCGCTACCGGACGCCTGGTCCATGTAGCCCTTCTTATACTCGTCGTAGGTGTAGGTGGCAGGCACATTGTTCTTGTACAGTGCCACCCACAGGCTGGTTCCCTTTACGTGCACATGGTAGGCAAAGTAGTAGACGCCAGAGAGGGGACTGGTGAACATTCCAGTGGCAGGGTTGTAGGCATTTTGCCCGTTGTACAGGGTCCTGTCGAACTTGATGGGCATGCCAGAGGGAGGGAAGGGGGTGGAGAGGATGGCAGTGAACGCAGGTGCTAATGAGGCCGAGAGTGCCCCCTGAGTGAACTGAGGCTTCTCTTTCGGCCCTTCTGGCACTCCATCTCCGCCCAGGCCTCCGTTCGTCTGAGTTCCAGCTATGGTCGTTTGGCCATTTCCTGGAAGACCTGGCTGTCCTGGAGGACCTGGAGGGCCGGGGTTGCCATTCAGTCCTGCAGTGCCGGGCTTCCCAGGGGGACCTTGAGGTCCTATGGCTCCCTTGTCTCCCACCTTACCCAATCCTGGAAGTCCCGATGGCCCAGGTTCACCCTTTAGCCCTGGGATACCCTGTGGCCCCATTGGGCCCGAGGGTCCCTGCAAACCGGGGATTCCTGACTGACCTCTGGGTCCTGGAGAACCACCAAACCCATTCTCACCTTTTGGCCCTACATCCCCTGTCAGACCTGGGTTTCCTGGCAGCCCTATATGCCCCCCCTCACCTTTTGGCCCTGGTTTTCCGATGGCCCCGTTTGGACCAGGGAATCCTTTTTCACCTGGGATGCCGGGTTTCCCCGCCAATCCACTGGGTCCCTGGTCACCCCGGAGCCCTGGAAGACCTGGGGGCCCCTGAGGGCCCAACTCTCCTTTTACACCGGGCAGTCCATATTTTCCTGGGAGCCCCATGGGGCCTTGTATTCCTGGGGGCCCCGGTTGACCGTCAGGGCCTAATTCGCCGGGAAGACCATCCATTCCAGGCAAACCTTTATCCCCAGGAAACCCTGGTACCCCAGCATGGCCTTTGTCTCCTTTTAGGCCGGGAAAGCCTGGTTTTCCATAACCAGCAGAACCAGGAAACCCAGGAATTCCCCTTAGCCCAGGCTCCCCCTTTGGCCCGAGTGGCCCTGGTGCTCCAGGTAAGCCTTCCGCACCAGGCTTCCCCGGGCCTGCTGGCCCAGGTTGGCCCTGCAGCCCCGGAGGACCACCCTCTCCGGGTTCTCCTGGCCCCCCTGGAAGCCCTTGATCTCCTTTAGGCCCAGAGGGCCCTGGAAGGCCATTTATTCCTGGTTTGCCTATACCTGATTGACCAGGTGGCCCAGGAAGGCCCTTGAGTCCGGTAGGGCCCCTGGGGCCGGTCAAGCCTGGCTTACCATTACCATTCTCCCCCTTAAGCCCACGTTCACCATGGTTTCCAGGCAGGCCTTTAAGTCCTGGTTCTCCACGGCCCCCAGGGACGCCCCTGCCTCCAGGAAGCCCAGGTTTGCCATTCAAGGAAAGACCAGCAGGGCCAGGCAGACCGGGCTGCCCTGGGAGACCCCTAGGGCCCGGTTCACCCCGAAGTCCAACCTCACCATTATTTCCTGGCATACCCTTTGGCCCAATTTTTCCTGGGAGGCCCGGAAGTCCAGGTTTCCCAATTCCTGGAAAACCTGATGGGCCCTGGGGGCCAGGTTGGCCATTGAGACCGGGTTTCCCCAGTCCTGGTTTCCCTGGAAGTCCGGATGGCCCAGCTGGTCCTCTGGGCCCAGGCTTCCCTTGGGGTCCTGGCTCGCCCTTGACTTCCATCATTGGTGGGAGATCTGGAAGAGTGGATAACAAAAAGAAAGTGTGTATAAATTAAATGTATTATTATTATTATAATCTACAAACCATACTGTAAGGGAAATGTTTTATTCCCAAATGTATTATTTCCATTTGGGGTAAAAAGGCTAACACTCTTACTCTTTATCACTGCATAAAATGTTGTTAAAATGATAAAAAAAAGTTTGTCAGAAAATGTCAGCCGTTAAGAGATAAGAGCTGGAGTAACTTTTAAAAAATATAGCATGTTCTTTCATTTTGTTTCCAAGTGTTTTTATGGTGTTTTTTGCTCGTTCTGAAAACTGAAGAAGTGGTTTTGCTCGGCAATGGTGGATCAAAAATGGTCTTCTTCTCATTCTCTCTCCAGGGTCCATCAATAATTTCCCAAAAGCTTCAAGAGCTCAGAGAAGACAAAAGACAACCAGAGGAGTCTCACCAGACAATTGCTTTATAACAATGCATGACCTTCGTGGAATGTCATCAGAAACAGCCATGACGTCAGCGGGGAATCTTCAGACGTCTAAGTCTGTTCTGTTTTTTTAACCTAGCAACACAAAGTATCGCAGATAACATTCTCTCTGTTAACCTTTCAAACTTTTCTCTTCCAATGGTGTGTGTGCATTCATTTGCATTTATTTACGTATATTATAGATATTATATATTATACGTATAGTAAAACTTAAAAGTAGAAAAGCTCTATGAAAACGTATGTGGGGGTTATAGATTAAATATTTAAGGCATTGCATGGATTCCTCCCTGCTTTT
The DNA here is from genome assembly GCA_026901105.3 of Galaxias olidus. NCBI lineage: Eukaryota > Metazoa > Chordata > Actinopteri > Galaxiiformes > Galaxiidae > Galaxias > Galaxias olidus. The sequence goes on along the minus strand of JAPMUY010002112.1, from coordinate 63,375 downwards.
AAATACCTAAAAGCTCTAATGGCAAATTATAGATTCCTCTGTATGCAAAAACCTTAAAAGGTCATGACTGTAGACCTATGAAGAGAGAAAATATATTGGCCCACAAGCTTTCTAGATTACATATCTGGTATTCCACTTATTTTCTTTGTGTGTTTTTGATTAAAAGCTTAAAATAAGGAACTTCGGAGAGCCATAATCTTCAGGGTCTGTCATAGATTATCATGCTGTTGACTGTCTGGAGGGAGAATTTGGGATAACTAATGTTGACAGATCATTTATTTTCTACTGAGCATCCACATGAGCTAGTGGTGCAGCAACATTTGGAAACCAGTATGTGATTTAGTAAAACTAATTGCTGTATAGTTTTATACACAATTTCAGTCAATGGTGAGGCCGAGAGACAGTGAGACATTAGTATAAAATTCATCATAGGCTTATGTGCTCAATCACCATAGGCAGTTAGGCACTAAGAGAACAAAACATCTCATTGTATGGTTTGTTAAATGCCATGGACCTTCAAGAGCATGCAATGGATTATTATGTCCACTAGGGGGAGGTATTCACTAATTATTCAAACATGTCCCGATAATGTTAAGTAACAAGTGACTGTTATTTCGATTTTCTAACCCATCTAATAGTAGCTCCTTGTTTTTAATTAGGTGTATTTCAAGCACATGGTTTCAATACTCCAATTATTTTATGCTATATACCTGCACTCCAATGAAACTTTCTCCATTATACAATCTTGGAACTACAACTTACTTTCAATCTGACTATTGGAATTTACAGTAGTCAAATATCTTACTGTGGTGCCTCAATAAAAATAACACTTTAATTCAGGAAATTATTCAGTTTTACTCTACTAAATAGAACTTTCACAATATAGTTTGGTCAGGATTTAGGGCAGTAAAAGTTTGTGTTTGGGAATGTCTGTTGTTATATTTGCTTAAAAAAGCATTTGTACATCACATAACATAACACATTAAACAGTACGGTTATGTTTATTTCATGCTCTCCCCTCCCTCTCTCACTCTGCCTCATTCCCTCCCTCTTTCAAAATTTTCTCACACAAACCAACTCATACATAAAACCTGACCCCTCCTCTCTCTCTCTCTCTCTGCTCTCTCCTCCTTTCTTTCTCTCCCTCCCCCAACTAAACAGGCTCTGAGCGTGGAAATCTAGAGTGAAAAACACTGCGTAACAGCATCCAGATGGTGGGAGGATAACTGGCCCGACGGAGCTCAGCAAACAGTGGGCAATCAGGCTTCTCTCAGGCCCACTGAAGGCCTTCCAAGTCCTGCTGGACCCGCCGAGTATGAGACACACACACACACACACACACACACATTTTTTTTCCAATTGCCCGCAGAGGACAAATAAACCTCTGGCTTTACTGCACAAATATATTTGTCTGTCCTGCGCCTGGGATCCCCTCCATTTCAAACACCGGTTGGCCAAAGTTGTGGTGGAGCGTGGTGGAGGAAAATGGTGTTTTCCTGCCGCTATGTGTGCGGTTTGGGCCCCGGGGTGGTGGACTCGGAAGGGTGCTTCTTCAGGTGCTGTCAAGGAGCTGATCACTTCAGGCTTTTGTTTCACGTTCCGACGCAAACAGATCGCTCACTGGCAATGTGGTATGGAGCTCTGTGCAAGGCAGTGTGAGAGGAAGACAACTTCATGCAAAACCGCAATTTGCAAGAAAGGGAGGGAGAGAGGGAGGGAGAGGGAGAGGGGGAGGGAGAGAGGGAGGGAGAGGGAGAGAGGCGGGTGGGGGGGACGCGGTGGTGGCTGTGGTGGTGGTAACAGGGAGGTAAAGGGTCATTTTACCACAGGCTCCCTCTCTCTCTCCAAACCCGCTGCCTCGTTCACCTCTCCTCTTTCCGCTGACTCCGCCGCTGTTCCCTCCACTGAGGGTTTGACCCCCCGCGTCCCGTAAACCTCCTCGGCCCCAAACAGCAGCTCACACTGTGGGCACATCCCAGCCTTCACGTACCTCCCATCAGGCCTGTGGCTCACGGAGCGGAGGGCGGAATGCGTCGCGTACGCTGGAAGCCATGTTAATCCTCCCACACCTCTCTCATTACTGCCTCCTGATCCCAAGGTGTGCCTAGTGCACTGTAGGTGACGCTTGGCAAGGCCTTCCAGTGGACCTCATGGTTTTGTACATGCGCAGACACACACACACACACACACACACACACACACACACACACACACACACACGCACACACACACACACACACACACACACACACACACACACACACACACACACACACACACACACACACACACACACACACACACACACACACACACACACACACACTCACACACACTCACCAAGGTACTGTCCCTTGCCCTCTCGGAAGGGGGGTCCCACGGGTCCTTTCATCATGGGCTGCATGTATTTCATCTGGGGCATGGGGGGGTAGCCTCCGGCCAGAGCGCGGCCCCCCAGCAGTAGCAGCACGCAGACAGGAGCATACAGCATGGTCATCAGGCTCCCGGGCTCCAGGCGTCACACGCTTCAAATCTGGAGGACAGAGGGGAGGAACAAAGGACAGTCAGGGTTTCAGGTCATATGATCAGCTGTTGGTTTTGAATTTCAACCCTCTTAAAGGCCATTGAAAAAAAGAAATGTTGTTTTTCAAATCGAAGCGGCTGTTTGGTTGGCATCCCCATTTCATGTGGAGTGGACACGGAGGGTCGCCAAGTAGAGGTTTACTTTATCAGGTCTGTATTTCACATAGTTCAAGTGGGAAATGTAAAAGTGTGGGTGTGTGTATGTGTGTCGGTGCCTGTGTATGTGTGTGTCGGTGCCTGTGTGTGTTTGTCAGTGTGTGTGAGAGCAAAGACCCACTCAGACACCCGTGCCAGAGAAGGGCTGGGCAAATGTGTTTTTGGCCGGCCCCGTGTTGACCTGTCAGAGTGTGTGACAGCCAGACCTGTTGACTTTAATTTACTACGGAAAGGAATGATCACTTCATCCTCATGTTACCACAACCAAATATTGACTCAACCTTAGTCAGGTGTGCAGGGAAACCGCTGGAAAGTGTTGTACGTGAGTGGATTAGTCTGTGCGCACGCGCGCGTGTGTGTGTGTGTGTGTGTGTGTGCGTGTGCGTGTGCGTGTGTGCGTGTGTGTGTGTGACTGAGTCTATGTGTGGGTTGCACTGCGTTGCTAAAGCGCGAAATTGAACGTTCTCATTCCCAACCCTAACTCCTCATCGGAGTGTTGGTTTCGAGGAGCCGTCCTGTCATACCAGGTGACGCATGTCAGGATTTCAGTCCTCCGCTGAACTGCCCTGCCTGACCCACACACACCTCAGTCACGGCCAACTGGGAGACGACACGAGGGGACGGCAGACACTCCGT
>JAPMUY010002112.1:52500-55000 GCA_026901105.3 Galaxias olidus | reverse complement strand
GGATCGGGGCCAGGGACCGACACCTGCGGTGCAGACAGTGTTTTCTCAACAGGCCAGCACATCAGCAGGAGTAATGGGAGGAGGAGACGGTGGGGAGGGGGGGAGGGGGGTGAGACGGAGAGAAGGTAGGTTTGGAAAGGTGGGATGAGGAGGTCGGATGGACGGGAGACGGGGACGGGGGGGGGGGGACAGGGGGGAGGGGGGTCGGATATCTTTGCCGCAGCACATTTTGTTCCCGCAGGCCATGAAGGTGCGCTGAGTGCCGAAGCAGACCGGTTAGCGCTGCGAGTGGTGTGTGTGTGTGTGTGTGTGTGTGTGTGTGTGTGTGTGTGTGCGTGTGCGTGTGCGTGAGTGTAAAAGAGAGAAACCCAGTGAGAGAGCAAAACTATTAAGTCTAGAGCGTCTCAGACGGAGGATGCTGGTGGTGTTCTGCTCACATAACTCTGGAATCTCCATTATAATCCCTCCGCCGCGACAGGGAGCCAATCAGGCTGTGCCGTTCATCAACACCAACACAGAGAACATCGTTCCTGTCATCGTTCCTGATGAAGCGTCAGAAAGCCGTCGCACACACACACACCACACACACATCACACACCCACGGCACACAGACGTAGCCTGACGAAAAGAGGAAAGCTGTGCCTGCCACACGTCCAGAGCGATGGTTCTGCTGCGCCTCGCCAGACGCCGAGCGAGTGGACGGGGAAAGAGCTTAGGAACGGAGTGTGACGGAGAGTCCACAGGCGGACGGACGCGGAGCTACCTCTCATCGTGACCTGCCGCTGCACCTCAACTCCAAACGACTGTCTGATTAGGTAGTCGGGAGGAAGGAAGGAGTACAAAAAAAGAAATGGCGATATTCCCATACATGGCGATCTGCTCCCAGTTTTCCACAGCCTCCGTCTGTGAATGGAGCAAGTCGGGTCCCAAAAAAAAAAGACATAATGCCATTCACTTAAAACTACAGCGTAGAAACATAACATTGTTGTTGCAGGCTTGGACACAACTAGAAGGATATAGATTTAGGGGTAAGATTATAGAAAATGGAAACTACTGCACAGAATATTTGGAAATAGGACACAATACTTCATTTCCCATGTTATTTGTGACCTCGCAGCTTGTATGGAATGACTTTGTTGGGCTGTTCCTCGCTGTACTTTTACTGTGTGTTCCGCTTAGGTCTTCACTGGGAATCTCACCTCCCCTTCTCCCCCTGTTCCTACATCTCCCCCTAAGCCTTTCTCTACCTACACAGTACATTGCTGCTTCGAATGCGTTTATTGTACAATGCCCTGACCCACACTAAGCGAGGCTTCTTTTTTCGAGTGCGATTCCATCTCTCCCTGACTCTCTCTCTCTCTCCTCGTTTTCTATTCCAGATGAGAGCATCGGGTTGCGGGACGAGACAACACCGAGACCAGACCGAGTGTGTGGTCCGTGCCGTAACTGACGGGAGGGCTGAGGAAATAAGATGGCGGAGGGCGGCTGGACGGGGCGATTGGACGGCCGAGGCGGATGGAGGGATGAAGGAGGGAGTGTTGGGACGGACGTGCTGAGCTGGGCTGCTCCGTGGGGCCTCCTGTCCGTCTCTGTCTCCCTGCCATGTCCCCGTCGCCCCGGGCCTGTGCTGTCACCTGGCCAGCCGCCGGTCGGCGCGGGTGGCTGTCTCGCCGAGGCCCGGGCGAGGACGCAGCGGGCGGGGTGTGTGTGAGTGTGTTTACGCTGTAGGTTTGGGCAACCTAAAACCCTGAACACAAGGGCAAGCGTTATTTGTTTTAATTTGATCGAAGCCTCCCCTATTTAAAAGGCTTCAGGAGAGAAAGAGAAGAAGAAAAAGAAGGTGATGGAATGCATGCCAAGCACGGAGACAGGAAGCTTGAGGGAGAGTAAGAGAAAGTGGGGGGGGGGTTAGGAGAAAGACAGCGAGAGACAAGGAGCTTTGTCCTGGAACGTTTGCGCACGTCTAGTGGTTGTCGGAACACCACCTTTGGAAGCGTGTGTGGCACCCATAACAAAGCTGACATTCTCTCCTGACAGAGGTTCAACGTTGTGCGTGCCCAGAGCACCACCGGAGGCAGTTGGATGTCTAGGGCTCGTTGAACATGTAGTGTTCCAGAGGTGTGAAACGTGCCAGGGCATCGAAATGAGCAGGCCAAACCCCGGCGACATTACAAGCCCGCCATTGTTCCATTCTTTTTTCTCGGAGAGAGAGAGAGGGGGGGGGGGGATTTCTACAGATGCCCTTGCTGCACGTAGCTGGCGAGAGGACTGCGGAGCAAGGAGAGGAGCACAAAACCCGTTTTTTCTAGTCCGGTTCTGTGGGATCATTTCGCTGACGAGCACCGATTCCACTTTGACACACTTCCAATAGGTTCTGAGGTCCCACGGATCATCACACCGTCACAGCCCAGCCCTGTACCACTAATGGACTGAGAGAGAGAGAGAGAGAGAGAGAGAGAGAGAGAGAGAGAGAGAGAGAGAGAGAGAGAGAGAGAGAGAG
>JAPMUY010002112.1:42500-50000 GCA_026901105.3 Galaxias olidus | reverse complement strand
AAAAAAAAACATATGGAAACAACTGAAAATGTATTTTAAAAAAGCACTTGTATACAAACACTGGTCTGCTAACTCAATTGAAATACCTCCCGGGTTTCACATTGAGGCTGTGTACAGGCCGTGTGCAGGCCATCTGTGGAGCCGTACACTGGGCCACGTCTTCATGCTGCTTGGCTCTCCCTCATGCCAATAAACATATAATCCTAATGTGCATTTAGATATGTGTAACGAGAATTATCATGGGGTCTGTATTTACTCGGCCTTAGAACATACCGGAATCTTGGGAGAGCAGCTTGTAGTCTAGTCAGCCAAAAATGTCATGCTAACAACATTCCGGTGTGAAATCATATTGTGATTGTAAATAGCGATTAGCTGCTTTATGAAAGACATTAGGCAGAGGACAGGCTGAGTGTGCTGTAGCAAAGACTCTGTGTCCAACATCGCCTCAAAGTGTTTGGTTAGTATCAAATACTGAGGGGGACAGCGTCAGGAAGTTTGCCATGAACCCTCCGCCTTGTATCAACAATCGAAGCGTCCACGTTTCAGTAGGAAAAACAAACATGGCGCCAAACAAGAGGACACGCAGTGTCACCCAACCGCGACAGTGGCTCCACCGCTGGCAGTCAGCTACTTTCTCGGGAGGAATTCAACAGCCTTGAGGCCTGAGTCAGAGCAAAGGAGCCGGGTCTGTACAATTGGAGAAGACAACACAGCTCCACCGTCCGTCAAGCTTTTAAAAACGTAAAATACATAAAAGGTACGATGAAAGTCACGCAATGCCTTTTGAAAACAGCGGCGTAGCGTCATCCAGCGAGTAGCCACCCGAATGGGCTGAGCTGTCTCTCACTATGGCTGATCATCGTGACAGGAGAGGAGCCTGGGTGCACCAGGGATATTCCACTCGTCACCGTCCTACCCAGAGACGCAGATGCGGACTGGCGGAGAGAGAGATAGAGAGGGAGAGAGAGAGAGAGAGGTCGAGAGAGAGAGAGAGAGAGAGAGAGAGAGAGAGAGAGAGAGAGATAGAGGTAGAGAGAGAGAGAGGGGAGGCTAGAGAGAGAGGGGGGGTGGGCTGTGGGAGGGTGTGTGGAAAAGTGCAGGAGGGAAGCGGGGATAAATCTAGTCTAGGCCGGGAGTAGGACAGGGGGGAGCACGCGTCTCTCATACAGGGGGTTAACTCAATACTTCCTCTGGGAGAAGTTATGATGCAGATGGCAGGGAGATGATACTGCTGCTGCTGCTGCTGCTGGCCTGTGTGGTGAGCAGATAGAGTTCCCTCATGTTTTCCTGCTTTTCCTTTGTATTTACTTACTGTATTACCATCACCATCCCTCTCTAATCTCTCTCTATCTCTATATAACCCCCCTCTCTATCTCTCTCTCTCTATAAAACCCCCCTCTCTATCTCTCTCTCTATATATAACCCCCCTCTCTAATCTCTCTCTCTCTCTCTCTCTCTCTCTATCTCTCTATCTCTCTATCTCTCCTTCTTTCTCCTCCGTGACGTTCTCCTGTCAGTCCAGTCTGCACCTCCAGCGACCTCCTTCCCTTCTCGGCGCGGCCCCGGATCCAGCGGCGGGGCCCGCTCTTTGATGGCTCTCGCCGTGGCTCCTTTAATATTAAAAGCAGACCCTCCGGGTCCCTCCGCTCTTATCTCAGCGGAGCCGTCGTCGGGTGGTGATCAGACGGAGACGACGGAATGTTTCAGGAGTTGCCAGGAGACACGAGATGTAATGGCACTGATCAAAGATCCACTGTCGCCCCCACACCGGCGACACCACTCTCAGTCTGGGAGAGTGAACTCTTCTGGCATGTGGGTGGGTGAATCACTGTAGCAAGAATCCAAAGTTGCGTTGAGCTTAAAACCAACCTAAATCCCAACCTATTTATGTGTGATCCTCCTTCAATAACCCCGGCCCATAAATACAGGTTGATGAAGGTAACTAGACACAAAGGGAATATTATCACGTCTGGCATAAAACACGAGAGAATCAGACTGAGTTGCGAGTAATGGCCTCTAAAATCGTCTGCCCTGCCCTGCAACCCCCCCCCCCCCTTGCCCTCCAGGACCAAGTGCTGAAAAAAGGGGAAAAAAGGAATGTAATTAATAGGCATTGAATGATAATGAAGGGTGGAGGAGGGCTCCACCTGTTCCATAGGGTTCCTCCCGCTGCCAAGGAGCAATAAAGCAGCATGGGGCAGCGGGAGAGGCTAAATGTGGAAGCAGGAGAGGCTAGCCACTCTAATGGCCTGCTCATTCTTCACTGCTTACTGAATGGCTGAAATCAGCTGGGACATAAAACCCCAGCCAGGGACTATTTGTCTCAGTGCCACAGTGCAGTGTGATCGTATCGCTCCGCTGGCCGGGCTGGGGCTGTGCGGTCCAACGAAAGAGCACGAGGTGCTTTAAGGTCCAACTACTGAGAGGGCCATTTTGAATGAAACGCACACCAATGTACACGTCAGCAGCGTTCCGTCAAGGCTTTGTCTCCTGCAGTCTAATGCGTGTGTTTATTGATGCCCCGGGCGGACAGGAGAGCGAGCAGCATTCTTGAGCGTCTGGAGTTAGCCCAGATCGACGGGGCCTTCGCGGAGATGATCGCCGCACCAAACGAGGGGCTGAAGCAGCTCCTTTGTCTGAACTTGGCAGCGGCCGAGCGGGAGGATCGCTGGGAGGAACATGAGAGTTCGGAGGGAGTCGCGCCGCAGACACACGAAAACGAGACCAGGGTCGGAGGCCAAGGCGAGATAAGGGGGGACGAGGATGACGAGGATGATGAAGCGCACGGAGGGCGGCGGAGGTCAGGCCGCTTCAACACACGCTGTCCGGGTGATTTAGCACCAGGCCAACGGTAGCTTGACGGGCTCTCCCCCCTCCGTGAGGCCACACCGAAAGGGAAGGTTAAAAGGGCCAGGGGCTTCTATGGCTGAACACGGTCATTATTCACTCGGAGACAACCCGCTCCTTGTGCACTGTGTGTTCACCGTGCTACTCAGCGCCACTTTACCGCGGGACATTCTGTGAGGGCTGGGGGGGGGAGGTGACAATGTGAAGGTCTGCCTTTGTGCGGCGGGGGCTCAGTCTTTCCAGTGAATTAACCCTCTCGGAGGGCAGGGCTTCTTCTCTGCCGTGTTATGACTCCAAACAGGCCCAGATGAGCAGACCTGCCAAAGGAAGGAACAAGAGGAGAGGGCGATGGATAGAGTGAGGCAAGAGGAGAGGGAGGAGAGAGGGAGAGGGAGTTGAGCGGCTGCTTCCTGTCGTTTGTTTGCGCGTCTTCGTTAAGCAAATAGGTGTGAAGTGGAGTCGGAGGAGCCATGAAGAGTGCGGTCGGAATACCGGGTTGGAATACCAGGAATGGTGACGCAGCGTAAGGCGACTGAAGGTGCTTACCTTGTCCAGTGTGTGTGTGTGTGTGTGTGTGTGTGTGTGTGTGTGTGTGTGTGTTAAGTGAGATCATGGTAGAAAAAGCTAGTAATTCCCCATGACCCACACCCTCAGTAACAAGGTTTTTTCCCACAGGCACACTGTATGGGGCGCTGAACACCCAGCACTGGGAGGACTCCATGCAAAAGCCAGAGTTTCATTCACAACTCTGTCAGTCCTGCAACACGTTAGACACAAAAACCCAGAGGGGAATACGGGGGACGACGACATTTACTTGAACTCTGGGAAGCCTGCATTAGGAGAAACGATTCATGTAGGATAAAAGGACAAGTTGGACAATCACACAAAGTTCCACTCTCTTCAGCCCGTCCAAACCCCAGCACACAACCCACTTGCCTCACGTCCAACAACTTGGCATGCCAGCGTAGAAAAGCAGAGAGACAGGGAGCGAATGACAGGGAAAGGGAAAGGGAGAGGGCGGGGGGTTCAAGTTCCATGGATGACACATGGCAGGCCATTGCGGGAAACCGTAGCCCACTCATCCTCTGTGGTCTGAGAACATAAAAGCAACCTTCCCCGTTTGATCTTTCCACTTGAATGCGTCTCACAACACAGCCTTGGAAACCATATTTCCCCCTCCCCCCCCCCACCCCTCCCTTGCTCCCCTCTTTCATTCCTCCCACGTTTTTGTGATTAGGTCCTTGATATCAAAGTGGGATGTGGATTTCAGTGTGAGTGAGAAGGGGTGGTGCACTGCAGTGCAGACAGCCAGGTGCTTGGCCACAGGTCAGACTTCGGCTGAGTCTCTTTCCAGTAAGTTGCTGCCTTCCCTCTGTGTTGGCTTCACACAATTTCAGTGATTGGAAGCGTTGAAGCAAAAATCAAAGCAATTTTTTCCCCAGATCGACAGCTTCGTCAAAATGGGATAATGTAGGTTTGAAAGGTCCAACCATCATAGGATTCACCCAAAAACATCGGACAGCATAGGAGGTCCATGTGAAATTGAGCAAATCTTGCGACTGCCTTTATTTGACCTGGGCTTGTGGTGAGCATCTCTCCTGGTTTTAAAAGCCTTTCCCTGTAGACTGGGAATGTGACCCTGTAACATTGTGAAGCAAAGTAGACCCTCTGCCTTTGAACTCGCTGGCTGCTCTCCACGTTCCCCTCCACATTTATGAGCCTTCATCTGCCCAGCTGCCGAGCCCCTGTCACTCACAGCACCTCAGACCTGCGCACCTACCACCTCCCACTGGGCCCGCTTCATGACCTTCCGCGACCTAGGAAATGTGACCAATTACGGACCACTTCCATGTGCCACGGGGTCAGACCCCAAGTCGTTCCTTTTCCAGGGAGTTCTGTGCTCTCCCCTCATCCCTCATCACTCATCCAGGTAATGGGACTGTCAACCCAAGGTTTCTGTTTGTTTTTTAAACAGAAGGTGAATCTCAACGTATTTGGTGTAATTTAAACGTCAATAAATATATATAAAAAAATCTATGTTAAATACAGTAGGTTAAAGTCAACTGTCCTTTATCAGGATTTGCTTATAAATAAACTTCCTTCCCTCTAGCCTTTTTCTGTGTCTGTGGTGTCTGTGCTGGACAAAAATGGCTTCACATTAGGAACCGCACCATTATTCCCATTCCCAACCATGGAAATCCGTCCGGGGCTTTGCTCTAATCCAAAGCAGGAATATGACTATCAGGCTAATAAAGGCGCCACCCCTCGACGACAACCAAACAAAAGGTTGTGCTACACATTTTCAATGTCCTGTTTTCAATCCTAGCACTGCTCATCACTGAAACCTTATCGACAGCTAACCCTTTTTCATTCGTCCACAACTGAACATGAGTCTAAAAAGCATGGACGAAATCATTCTAAATTAGCCAATTTACATTAAAGTGATAGCCATCAGCATCTGCTACTTCAAAGGGAGACAAACAGAGGGAGATGGAGCACATGTCCAAGTAAGCCAGCCTTAACCGTAGCAGTAGTGTTTGTCCTTACAAGAGTCTGTCATTGTTATACCATTGTCTGATTTAGCATCCTGGAGTGCTCTGAATACATTTAGATCAGCTTCTCAATACATACAGTATGCATCCAGATAAATGAGGAATTAGCTTCTCAAATACTAAGTATCATAAGCGGAGTTAGCATTAGTAAATTCCTTTGTAGGTAATGAAAAGTGGACCCAAATTCCAAACCAACCACTGCAAAGGTGTACAATGTTTCCATTCGCTGACGTTTTTTGTGAAAGTGTGCACGTGTTTTTGCGTGTGTGTGTAAGTTCCAGTGTGTTTTGTGTAGAACACATGGCTCCGAGTATGTCTGTGAGAAACAGCAAGAGAGGAGGTGGCGTTCTGCTAGAGCAATTATCTTGTTCCTCAAATGTGCAGTTTAATGGAAATCCTAGGCCTTGGCCAAGCAACACGCCTGCCTTTAGGTATGAACCTCTCAGCCATGATTTTACCTTCCTCTTATTTTGCCACTTTGTTCCTCAAAATATCTTCATAGGAGACTCGACTCCGCAAAGGTCGCTATTAGTTCCACAGGTGTGGAGAAAGGAAACCCTATTAAAATACCTCTGGAAATTCCTCCTCCCCTTCATTTTCCCCTCTTCTTATTAATCCAGTTTTTTTATTCCTCTCTTCAAATCTCTCTCTCTCTCTCTCTCTCTCTCTCTCTCTCTCTCTCTCTCTCTCTCTCTCTCTCTCTCTCTCTCTCTCTCCCTCCCCCCCCCACCCCGTCTATTTATTAAGTTAATGTGTTTTCCGCACCCGGTTTATTCAAAGAGCTCGTTTGAGTGTAATATGTCACCCTGTAGCTCCACGTCAGCCCATGTGCCATCAATACGAGGCCCAGGGGCAGTGCTGTCTGCCTGCTCCGTCAGGACGGCCTGTGCCGGCGGCCGTGCTCTCCGTCGACGCGGAGTGGTTCTCCCAACTTAACGGAGGTCTACGGAGAGCAATCACACAGAGACAGACATGGCACATACACACACACACACACACGCACGCAACGCACCCACATTCTGCTGGAAGAGTTGCTTCACTGTTTTCTACTTACACGTTATTGACCAATTACGGTAGACCAGACGGAGAGTGGGTGTCTCACCACACAAGTCTGCCCCCCCACCAGGACTGCTGGCACACACCACAGGCCTAAAAGCCTCCACATGCACTTTCTCCCTCTCCCACACAGAAACACACACACTCTCACAGGTCACAGAGACCACATAGTCCGCCACACACACACTACCCACTGCATTCTGTCGACTCCCGTTTGATTCCACGATTATGAATTCTTCTTTTTCAGCGAGAGAGAGAAAGCCTAAATCACGTGAAATAGACCTGCGAATGAACCAGGAGTGACTCAGCGGCTGGCTGGCGCATGCAAACTGCCCACGAAAACCTCTATCTCCTCCTGGATCGGTCAGCGGCTGCTGAGAGAAGGCCCTGAGAGAGGGCCTGCTCCACGGCCCGCGGAGCCACAGCCTCACACCGCGCTGGAGCTCCCTGTGTTTACGGAGGTTTGGAGAGCAGCGGGGGGGGGGGGCTCTGGTTCCTCCACGGAGCTCCAAAGAGGTAGTGGGAACGTCCTCACCCTAAAGCCACAGGTTGGAGTTGTGTGTGTGCGGGTGCGGTGGAGGGGGGTGGTGGTTTAGGAGGACGTGTTGGGCCGTTCTCTGGACATTGGACTAGCAGGTTTGTGGATGTGTTAAGGTGTGAGAAGAAGAAAAGAAAGGATATGAACTTGACTAAAAAAGGTGTGTCAGGAAGCAGCACCAAAGGTGTGCCTAAGCCCCAAGGATAGACCGTCACTATGGCGACGCAGCAAAGAGACGAGGAGCAAACCACGCAGGAGGAGCAGTGAGAACAGACGAAAGACAGAGGGGAAGGGAAGGAGCACCGAGGCTCTCCCTCTCCGTCTGGAGCGGCCCTCCCCAGCACTGGCTCCAAGCCGCCGCACGGGAACGCCGTGTTTGCACGGCTCTCCCAGTCTCGGGCAGGAGAACAGTGCAAACAGACTTAATGCCGGAATAACAGCAGGCGGAATGTGGCGCTGCACATGGACTTGTTGGGCTTGGACGGAGATTCAAGGTTACAAGACAGA